>JAGXJF010005208.1:0-95668 GCA_019208055.1 Stipa capillata | reverse complement strand
TGGGTACCAATTGGTAGTTGGAGATGGTAAATCAATAAAATTTGGGAGGATCATTGGTTCGGGGGCTCTAGCCTTGCTATCCAATATTGGGATATGTCATTTGCAAATGAGAAATCTGTTATCCTTATAACAGGAAAGTGTGGGATGGAGAAAACTAAAGCTTATATTTAGGAGATGCTTGATGACAGACAACTGCAAGTTTGGCTTGAGTTGGTACAGATTGCATCATCCATCATCTTCGTTGATTGTGAAGATATTTGTTGTGGAAACTACATAGTTCTGGGATTTATACTGTGCAATCTCTTTATGCGGTGATCAATTTTGGAGGTGTTGTCCCTATTTTTATACCTTCACTGTGGAAAATGTCTATTCCTCGCAGGGTACACATCTTCCTCTGGCTGTTGGCACATAATAAGTTGCTGACCAGGGATAATTGAGTAAAAGACAACATGTTTCTGACCACTCTTGCTTAATATGTGCTGAAAAAGAGTCTACTCGCCATCTGTTGAGTGTCATATTTCTCACCTTATTTGGGGTGAAATTTGAGATATGCTAAGTCAACATATTGGTACTAATTTTGAGTATGTCGCCTCTCTATGGGTCAGTAACTCTAATCACAAAGTGACTAATATGTTTTCTTCAGCAGTAATGTGGGTGCTTTGAAAGTGAGAAATGATCTCTATTTTCAGAAGATAACTTGGTCTGGCATGCAGCTGTTTTGGCAGAAATTGTTCAGGATGCTCTCGAGGTGGAAATGTCTGTGTCCAGAAGCTGGGAGAGGAAGGTTCGATCTAATGCTTACTCAAGTGGAACTCAAGATGATGGAGAGGCCGAGATTGGAATGGTGATGAAACGAATGAAGACTCTCCGTGGTGTTTCAATGTGGCTCAATACCTGGAGCCGAATCCTCCAATGTAATAGGCCTTATAGCTAGTACTAGCTCGTTGTATGGTGTTATGGGGAAGGGGGTTCGCAGCTTGTGTCTAGTGCGTGTTTTTTGGGTATTAGCTGGCTGTGCGTTGGTTTTGAATGCTGAGAACTAACCTGCCTGTCACTCATGTTTCATTTCCAATAAAAAGTGGAACTGGAGCTTTGCCCTTTTGCTCTAAAATAGAATTCTTCCTCTTCACTTCGGCTCAGACTGTGGGGCCCTTCTTTTGAGCTTATGTGGGAGCTTATGGCTATAGAAAACTAGAAGTTGAAAAGAATACATAAGGGCCCTTCTTTAAGCTTATGTGGGAGTTTATGGCTGTAGGAACGTAGAAGCTGAAAAAAAGGCATAACCGGTAGCCATAAGCTCCTCTTTTTCCGTTGGTAGCGAAAAGCTGGTCTTTAGCAGCTTCCCGAGCTCCGTCTGCGACCAAATTTAAAATTGCCCTTCAACTTAGGGAACTAATTACGGAGCACTGCCACCGCTACCCTCACCTCTCCTCACCCCGTCCCGAGCACCCGCCCCCGAACTCCTTGCCCTCCTATCCTCTCTCTGTTGCGAGCCCGCACCGCCAGCCGCACCGTGCCCTCCTCCTCCCCCGACGGTCTCCTCGCCGCTATGTCGCTGGTGCTGAAGCATCCCCTCTCCTGCGTCCTCTCAGATCCAGCCGGCTCCACCCCCCGCCTCCCACCACCGTCCGGCTCCGTCCCCCGCTCCCGCCCCGTCTGGCTCCGCCCCCACCTCCGCACCCCGCCTTCGCCCCGTCCGGCTCCACCCCTCGCGTCTGCCCCGTTCGACTCCACCCCACCTCTCCTCCCGCCCAGATCTGCCGCGACCCGAAGCTCGCCGTCGTTTCCTGCCCTCCTCCCTCGACGCACCGGAGGTCACCATCGCCCCGTCCGACTCCACCCCGTCTGGCTCAGCCCCATCCGTCTCCCCTTCCCCGTCTCCGCCATCCGGCTTCGGCCCCCTCCTCCGTTGTCCGGCTCTGCCCCCTCCTCTGCCGCCCGGCTCCACCACCCGCCGCTGTCTACCGCCTCCAGCATCCGGCTTCGCCCCCCGCCGCCGTCCACCGCGTCCGGCCCATCCGGCTCCATCCCTAGCTCCCTCCCTCTGTTCAGCTGTGAGGTGAAGGTGAAGGTAAAAATGAAGGTAAAAAAAGTATTTTGTGAGCTCTGTACATACTGTTGATGGTTAAAATATATGATGCAATGTATGCAATGTGTATGATTATGTATGAATGGTGTATGGATTTGATTATGGAAAACTTATTTCAGCTAGAATCAGCAATTTTACATGTCAACTGTTGGAAGAAGGCAGACGACCATTTCCTTTTCTCTTGATGAATGTATACCTCTACCTGAAACTTTTATTGATGGAAGCTTTCTCGTAGGAGGTGGTGCTCAATAGATAGGGAAGGAGTGGTTGGCTTGAGCCTGATCTGATTCACATTCATGTGGTAATCAACTGTTGTTCTTCGATGACCTAATCGAGCTTAGCTCATTCTCCCACTTGAGCACTCTCGTATTAGAGAAGTATCTGTTGTGACCAATTGGATTTAGTATTGCAATGATTTTACATTTGTTAGTTTTGTGCAAACTCATGTCAATTGTAGAGCAATCTTCCTTTATACTTTAAATATATGATTCAATGTTTGAAATGTGTATGATAGCGTGCAAAAATTTAACAATGAGCTATTACATTTATGCCATGTACATAGATGGATAAAGGGAAATATGAGAAAGCTACTTGGGATGCCATCGCTCATAGGGTTTTTCTTGACATATATGTGGAGGAAGTGCGAACCAATAATCGACCTAACCAATGTTTGAACAATGTTGGTTACAATAATTTGATCACTAAGTTCAATGAGCGGACAGAGAGAAATTATGAGCGTAAACAATTCAAAAATAGATGGGAGACGCTAAAAATGAATACAATATTTGGAAATCACTAAACCAGCATGCATCTGGCCTAGGAAGGGATCCTGTGAGTAACACCATTGCAGCTAGCGATGATTGGTGGACTTTAGAGATTCAGGTATGCTCGCATTCATATTATTTTCCTTACCAGTTCGATTTTCGTAATGTTTATGTAGCGCTAATGTGGTTTTGTGATAAAAAAAATTCAGAAATGTACAGAAGCGGCCAAGTTTCGGATTGCTCCGCTTGATAGCGAGGACAAAATGATCATAATTTTTTATGCTCATAGTGTTACAAATGAACATGCGAGGCTGCCAGGAGGACCCTCTCATGTTAACCTTGAGGATGGTCATTCTGGTGGAGAACTTGAAGAGGAGGAGGTTGGTGATGGTACACCTGTGAGAAAGAGGGGTGGAAAGAAAGAGCCAAATCTTATTCACCTAATCCTACGCCATTAAAGATGACAAGTGACAGTACTACTAGGCTTGACCGTATTTTGGACCAAATAGAGAGCAAACATTATAGAACCTCTCAAATGACTGTTGATCCTGTGAGGCAGGAGATTAGAGAGATGTTAGCCTAGTGGTTAAGGATGGAGCTGAGCCAGGGAGCACACAACTATTTATGAAGAAGAAATGTCGTGACGTGTTTACCACTTTAGACACACCTCGTGTTAGGCTTGGATGGCTCAAGAGGACATGGGAGGAGAAGAAGAAACATTAGATACCAGTATTCTCTTTCTTATGCGTTGTTTCCTTTGAACCTTATTATTTGCATTGTCAAGTGAACTTGTAATGTTATGAACCTATGTTGATTCGTGTTGACCCTATTTGAGGTTGTAATGTCATAAACCTATATTATTGATTTGTTGGTCTCATGTGTGATTTTTTATGTGTACAATGACAGATGTTTTATTCAAGTTCTAGTGAATCAAGTGATGGTGATATATTCTCCGAGAATATGAAAGAAGAGTCAAATGCCTGTTATTGCCGTACATGAAGAGGGTCAGAAAGCTCCCTATGCGATTAGAAAGATACCTTTCATAACAGGGATTTAGTGGGTTGAAGAGAAGTTGAAGGATCCATAAGAGTTCTACGATATTTTCAGGATGAGGAGGTCAGTGTTTTTCATGTTACATAACACACTAGTGCACAATTATCAGCTCAAGTCAACTTATAGCATTTGCTCTAAAGAAGCACTAGCCCAGTTTTTATGGACATGTGGATCACCTTAGTCTAACAGTAATGGTGCAGACCGATTTGAACATTGTGCATCTACAATTAGTTTGAAATTTAATGAGGTTTTGGAGTGTTTGGACCGCATGACTAAAGATTATATCAAACCAATAGATCATACTTTTACTACAGTTCATGCAAGACTTAGGAAACCACGATTTTGGCCTCATTTCAAGAATGCAATTGGAGCAATAGATGGGACACACATTCCTGTTACAGTACCCAATCATCTTAAAGTGATGCACATTAACAAACATGGTTATACAAGTCAAAATGTAATGGCAATATGTGATTTCAATATGAGGTTTACATTTGTGGTTATTGGATGGCCTGGATCTATTCATGACACACGTGTGTGTGGTCAGATGTTTTGGTGGATATGATGATTATCCACATCCTCCAGAAGGTAACTCACTTGTAGAAGTATTTTTCTTAGATCTTTTGATTTTCTCATAGCCAATGTCTTGTAACGTGTCATGTTCTTGTTGCTCTAACTGTAGGAAAATACTGTCTTGTTGACTCTGGGTATCCAAATAGAACTAGTTATCTAGCCCCATTCAAAGGATAACGGTACTATGTACCTGAATTTATACAAGTAGCTCCAGTTGGGATGAAGGAGGTTTTCAACCATTGTCATTCATCTATACGAAACATCATCGAAAGGTCTTTTCGCGTTCTCAAGATGAAATGGCGAATTCTCCGTGCCATACCAAGCTACCCGGTTGAGAAGCAAAAGAGGATTATTTCTGCATGCATGTGTTTGCACAATTTTATTCATGATAGTGCTCTACGTGATGCACATTTCGACAGGTCTGAGAGAAGAGAATATGTTCTGGAGGACATGCCAGCTCCAATAGGTGTGGACAATACTGCACCTATCGATGATGGTACCATGGGCACAATACGTGATGATATGCTGCAAGTTTGGCTACATGATGTGATGCTTGTGATACCTTGTAACTCCTTTTGTTGAGAAGAAAACATTTAGATCTGACTTTATTTCACATGCCCTTCTAAACTATTATAATTTAGCACTTCTTTATGTTTCAACTTTATTTTATTCATCAATTGCATGCTAAAATAGCTGAGAAGATCAATATAACAATTAAACAGAGCACGAAAATTTTAGGGGTATTACAGACATTTCACCATTCATCACAGCAACTGACATCTCATAAGCCGAAAAGAAGGGATTCAGTATTTTTCAGGGCTTCCTGACCGGAGCTTCTCTGGACAGTTAAGCTTAAGCTAGTTTCTGCATAAGCCTAAGCCGAAAAGAAGTGGGGGGGGGTCTATAGGAGGGATATGTGCCGTGGGATTTTACACTGACGGTAGGATACTTGCGGCCAGGGGAGGTTATTGGTAGTGGTGATTCTTGAGATGTTGGAGCACAATTGCAGATAAACCACGAGGATGAAGAAGGATTAAAAGCTTGGAGAGGTTCTAGTCTTGATGCAACCAATTTGTAGGAGAAGCCAATACGGAGGAAGAACTAACTAGAAGTAGACGTTCGGATTGGTTGAAGACAATGCTAAGTGAGGTTACGAACGATGACGGGTCAATTGCCTGAGCTCAACGGTACTTAGAACGGGACAATATGTGATAGAAGGGAGATATGAGGTAGAAGGCCATACTTACACGCGAGACACCACTAGGAGAGGAGGTAGAATAAAATGAATCTAGTGCGATAAATTGAGCAGTTTTGTTATCTCGGACTGTATTTTAGAGGTCCATGTAGTCGCATGTTCCTTGTTAGGCTTTGTTTGGTATTTCAGTGAATTATAATGATCCTATTTATCCAACTAACTTTATTGTTATGGTGAATTATGAGATTATGTTTGTCCAATTAGCTTTTGTGTATTTTACTATTTGTCTAATCAAAATTTTCCTATTTTATTACTATTTTTATAGTAAGTTGTATAAAATAAGTTAAATATATATAGTTTAGTAACCACACACCGAGACTTAGTCTCGTAAAAGTTGGGGTAAAAAATGTAGCTTCTTCCATCCCATTCCGGAAGATTCAGAAGGGCAAACATGCGAGAGCCAATTTTTGGAGGTACGTGAACGCAATAGCTCCAAACTGAAATGAGGATTTGCGTTTTGCGACGACCCCCAACCCAAAATTGGGGGGCGAAACCCGGCAAATCCATCTCCCGTAGATCCCAATCGCCCCCGAAATCCCGCAATCGGAACCCTAATCCCTCCCAAATCCCATCTCCGACCCAATGCCTCCTGCCGGCGGCGACACGTCGGCCGCCGTCGCCGCCATCTCTTTCCCCGACGCGGACGCCGACGGCTACTCCGAAGACGGGGACTTCACCGACGCTCCCTTCTGGAACCCCCCGATCCGGGCCTCCCCCTCGACCCCCACCTCCTCCTCCGCCACCGCGCTGCTCCCCGCCGCCTCCGGGGGCGGCAGCGGCGGCGGCCTAGCCTCCTCCGGCGGCGAGCGGCGCCCCCTCTTCCAGCGCCTCTGGACGGAGGAGGACGAGATCGTGATACTCCGCGGATTCGCGGAGTTCACCGCCGCCCGCGGCACGGCGTTCGCGTCGCACCAGTACGACACGGACCCGTTCTACGAGGACATGCGCCGCCGCCTGCAGCTCGACTTCTCCAAGAGCCAGCTCGTCGAGAAGCTCCGCCGCCTGAAGCGCAAGTATCGTAACTGCGTCTCCCGCCTCCGCGGCTCCGGCGCCACCTTCTCCTTCCGCTCGCCGCACGAGCAGGCCATTTTCGAGATCGCGCGCAACATCTGGCGCCCCGCGAATAAGCACGGCCGGGATCCCTCGGCCGACTCTGACGACGAAGAGGCTGTTGTTGCCGCGGTCGCCGCCACAACTGTCCCCGCGAACACCAGCCCCAATGGGGAAGTCAAGTCCCCCTCTGGGCGGCAGCGCCGCCGTAGGCGCTCGACGGAATTAGCCGCTGCAAGTGCCCCTATCCTGTCCCTGCCACCATTATGGTGCAGCCCCCTCAGCAGTACAGGTGCCTGTGTCAGTGCCTGTCAAGATGGATGACTCGCTCCCAGCACTACCCCAGACTCCAATGCCTGTGACAGTGACCATGGAGGGCTCAGAGCCTCTCAGGTTTCCAGTTATATCGCCTCAGTCAGGGGTTGTTGATGCCAAGAAGAAGTTGCCTTACACCTCTGTTTAAGGAGATGATACATGCAGTGATAATATTGGATCCAATCCATGTGGTGTGAAGCTGCCTGAGCCGCCGCTTGAGTTGTCCATGGGAGGGGAGAAATGGAGGCAGCCAGCGGATTCTGGAGCTGGAGGTGTACTTGAAGCGGATCGAACTGCTGCAGGAACATGTGAAGGCGACGCTGAGGAGCTCAAGTCCTCCACACCTGGGACTTGAGGCATATAAAGTAGGAACTGAGGTGTCTCTCGTTATAGGATTCTTACTACCATTCTTAGGGTAGATGCTTAGGTGTTTTTGCAGATTTTCGTCCATGAAAGAATATTGTTAACAGGGTTGGGACTTGGAACTAGTTTATTTATGGTCTACTTGTTCATCTGATATTTAGCTGCGACCTCTTTCTTTATAAGGTAGGTACATTGTCTTGTAAGTGTTATGCTTTGAGCAGCCAGTAAGATTTCCTGATAGAAAGCTATAATACTTTCAATTTATTAGGATTACAGATTGTTGTAATTTCACCTTTTTTACTATTCTCTATCATGTGTGATGTCATCAATTTACATGAAAAGGATTAGATTGGTTTTAAGACTGACTGTGAATACAAATGCTTGGGTAGAAGGTCATGGAATTATGGTATAGGAAACCAGTGTGATTTATGGATCAGCATGAGATAATGGCAGGAGTGGTAGGCCAAATAGTGATAGTTTAACTTGTGTTGGATCATGATTCATGACCTGGTTCTTTTTCGTAAAGACTGAAAATACCATACTATTTGTGTACCAGATGATATGTTATGGGATAGGTGAGTATATATGGCCCTACTTCTCTGTGACGTCACTGCGATCAATTTTTGCTCTTATTTTTCCCCTGTTGGAATAAGGTCAAGCTATAAGAACAGAGTTATGCTTATTGCTCTGTGACATGCATTGCCATTCCCAAGACTAGAGTTCTTTCGTGTGCATCAAATTTGACAGAAATTTACCCATATTTATGCATCAAACAGAGTATGTTGCACATGTGACGTCATTGGATGGTGAAGTAGTGAAACGCAATCCATTAACCTTTGTTCTCTGGCCTACTGCGTAATGTGTACACTTCTTTGCTGTTTTACTGTGAATTGGATTGCTTCTGTCAGAGCGTGCCGTTGTCGGTATTTGATATTCATTCTACTGATTGGGAAGTACTAAGCAACTGGTTGATGATACTTTACTTCAGTATTGATTACCTTTTCTACCTTTCAATCACAATAGTTCTAATCTTCCAAGAAGTGAAAGGTACTTGATTTATAATTTATGTATTCAAATCCGACTAGGGTTAGTTTCTGTATTCCCTTCACTGAACTCTTGATGTGAAGTACCAAAGCTGAAGGAGCCGTCTCAATAACGGGGAATACAGAGCTGGTAATGTTAGTGGTCTGCTGGTAATGTTAGTGGCTGACTTATTGTTAGCAAATGCCAGTTTATAATTGTTTCTGGATATGGGATAATTACTGCTGGTGCTGGCGTACTTGTTCGTCTCTGCTGACTGCTGAGTTTTCTCCAGTGTTTCCTACCTTCTGGCATATGTGTATACAGATATCAAACAAGAAATGAGGCTACTGTGTTCCGTTGTGAAACGAGATGAAGTAGTGAACTTTGTCGGTTATTGAAAAAAAATCTTCTCCCGAAATTCACCTGCAGCTTCTGTTAAACTTGTTATTTGCTTGACAATTACCGGTTCGTCTCTCGCAGATTTTGGTTAGTCGATCATTTGATATATGAACAAATTCTGAGATGGCTTGCCCAGCTGCCTGGGGACATGTCAGGTAACATGGGGATTCTGTTTATTTTACTGTGAAGCAGCTTCCTTCAGTTTCTAATTTGATTTTCTGGAGTTTGACGACATTCCTGCTGTCTGGGATTGTCAGCTTACCACCCTTCTGTGCTAAACGGGCATTGTGATAGTTTTAACAACAAAAGTTATGGTCTTACCACCCTTCTGTGCTAAACGGGCATTGTGATAGTTTTAACAACAAAAGTTATGGTTTTGCAAAGTTCGCTCTTAATGTTTTAACTTATCTCAGTACTAACGTTTATATCGAGAAATATCAAGAGTGCACACAAGTACTGAACTGGAATCATTAAAACAAGTACGAAAATAAAGCACACCAGCAGAAGCAATGTTAACTGCGCACGGGGGTTCGTTGGACGGTATATCCACCTATGGAGGTGGGAGCAGACGAAAAGGAAAAGGTCCACTTTATTCTCTAGAAATATAGCTAGATCTCAAGTTCCATCCGAAGTATCGTTGTTTATTTAATTACCTGAATTTGTAATACTGGTCGTTCTAACCGCCCTGGGGTTGATTTCGAGAGTGGTTTTGCCACTGAACGTCATCCTTTTTTCGTCTACTATGGCGTCCACGTCATCATTCCTCAATCTCAACTCCTCTCTCCTTTCCTCTGGTCGAGCACATCTGCCGACAAAAAGCATAGCTGTTTGAGACCATTGCTCGTGGCTTCACTCGCAAAGAACGTTTGGCAACCGATGGGTTTATACGATGTGTAAATGTGTTTGACTAGGAGATGTGGTAGCCTCGGTGGCAGAAACCTGGTGACATGTATGCCATGGTGACAAAAACCACTCTCCTTACAGAGCTTGAATGGGTTAAAGGATAGTCTCGAACGGATAAAATCATGAGTGGTTATAGTAACTGCGGTGTCAAGAAATGTGACGCCGCAGCTGCAAGCCATGTCACGTCAGTGGCCATGGCAGCAAGGCTACTAGCAAGATGAGGTCTACAGTGCCATGGACCGTGGCACTGCAGAGTGTCCCTGTGACATTATGCCACGTGACGCCGCTAAAAATGTTAGATTTAAAAATATACTTTTAAGAAAAGTCATCTTTAAAAAACTAAAAAAATAATCATTTTATGAAAATAATTCCCCAGACGGTAGGTCCAAAACGATTATTCTAGGCGTTATCCGGGGATTCATAATACTCTGGGAGTAATATACATTTTCCAAACGAAAAAAAGGGTAATCTGAAAGCGAAGATGACTTAACAGGGCGTTCTTGGATTTCTCCTATATTATACGGAGGAGTAAAAAACTAAAAGTATCAACACACATCACACTTGAGCAGCTCCCCCCCCCCTTCCGGGTCCCCACTCTCCCTTTGTCAAAAGAGGGTCCCATAAAAAAGGCCCGCCATGGGCGGCGCCGGCGCCGGCGGCTGGGGCAGCTTCGACGACGACGACTGGGGCCTAAGTGAGGAGCAGCTCGACAAGCTCGAGCAGGACGCCTACCGCAAGCTCGCCGAGCGCAAGGCCTCCTCCTCCACCGCCTCCACCGCCCCCGCAACCTCGCCGCTCCCCCACCGGGCCCTCTCGCCGGCGGCCGCGGCCTCTTCGCCGCTCAGGAACGACCACCCCGCCTCCAGGATCTCCCTGGAGTCTCGCTTCGGCAATGTTAGGGTTTTCTCCACTCTTTCGCTGTTTCGGGGCGGGGAGGCTTGGGGGGGGTTATTTTTTGCGAATTGGGGATTGGTGGTTGCGACACGGGAAGTTGGAAATCTTTGTTGCCCTGAATTACGGTCCTTCTGTGAATGTAGTACTGTTCGCCGTGGTATATTCCTCTCTTTCTTTTACCTAGCTCTTTGTGGTGATTTCGTTTCAAGAAATTGACGTGTTCTCGCCCAAGATTCGTGGCGTTGTTGAGATGGTGCCTACTTGTGGTAGGAGCTGCTCTAAATTTGTCAACTTTGTCACACGCCTAAAGTTCTTCTGTTATACTAAGTTTTATATCTGAAGGTTGGTGAGTTTGGACAGTGACTTTTACGCTCATCATTTTGCGCATAGCATTATTCAGCAAGTCAGGAACTGAGGCCTAGCCTAATTGAAGTATTAAGTTTGAAATGTTCAAGGTATTTTGTTCCATACTAGCCTTTGAACTATGACGAACCACTTGGAAGTTTGGGTTATATGGTTGAAGGGGGCTGGGTTTTGATGATCTCAAACATTTTAGTTTCTTGCTTGCTGCGTTACATTGAGATTGACATTCTATGTTTTGGAACCTTTGTTAAGGACAACTTGGAGTTCTTGTTGCCAAGATGGTAAATTTGGAAATAAGCTGATGTTTCCTGAACCAAGGAGGCAAGGACGCATAGAAATCTCTAAACACGAGATAAATCTTGATGCTGCTATAGCTAATATTTTGCTTTGAACTCTACACAATACTTGCAATGGCTTTTCGTATAATGCTGGTGAATGTGGCATGCCATGAACAATTTCTTCTTCTTCTTCAAAGAGTTGGGCGTTTTCGGGGGTAGCTTATTAATGGCTTCATTTGCTGAGCTGTTGTTTTGATTTGCCCATCACGTGGAGCAGCTTAATTATAGAGATACATGTTTGACGGAAACATAAATTTATTTATTTCGTTTGTCTTACCAACATCCATCTTGCTGATAAATGAAATCCCTATACTATTCCTCATCATTCTTTAACTATTTCTCAGGTAGAATCACTTTCACCTTCTCGGCTTAGTCAACCAACCGCAGGTATACACCATTCTTGGTGCTTTCTGTTTATTCTAATATTAATTGTGGCCTATCTCATTTTCTCGTTCAATTGTCATTGAAGTGAATAATAGTCAGGGCAGTTCGCCTAAGATATCTATACATCTTTTCCTTCATTCCAGTGGTGTGATTGCAGCAAAGTTCCCTTATCACCAGGTACATTTCCCCCACCAAATCTTTTATCAGTTGTCACTGAATGATATCGTGAACCATATACTTTCTTACTTCTGTTTCTCTCTCAGAAACTTGTGGACGCGTTTCACATGATCCCGAAAGCTAGCTGGAATGGGAAAGAAAGGTTCCTTTATTCTATCACTTGGCAGTTTCACCAGATGTTTTCTGTAGCACAGCAAAGCATGATGCCTCTGTAAAACTCACAGCTCATTCCTGATTCTATTTTACTTAATTTTCAAATCCTTAGGGTATGGATGTTCCCTCCCACATCTTTATCAATAGCAGAGGAAGTTCTTAATGCAGTACCTGGATTAGCTGTTGAGGTAACAGTTATGTTATGCACTTTGAAAAAGCTGTGTTGCTGTTTCTAGTAATGATACCCCATGTTGTTTTGATGATTTTTCTTATTGCCTTCTTGCTTAGTTAGTTGAACTGTGCTGTTCCTACTCAGCTACTGCATCATTTTTATGATGGTTATTTTGCTTTCTGGTTTGAAAGTATCAAATATACGTTTTTTTTCAAAGGTTGTTAAAGGAAATAACTGTTATGGCTTATCAGGTCATTTTGTGTAGGGGTCTGCTATTTTTTATTTCACGAGGAAGTTTGTAAAGCTTGTATTTTCAGTTTCCTGCAAAAAAAAAGAAAAAAGAAAAAAAATACTGAACAGATACAAGGGCCAAGGCGTAAGCCTCACTGTGCTGTCCTCCTCTGTAATTCTGTATAATTGGAGCCTCTATTAGACCTCAAGCAAGACCTACCTAACAGTCTCTGGCCTATGAACAATAGCCTGTCATGATCCAATTTCGAGCATCTAGAGGAATTCATTCTGACCATACCATGTGCTTCCTAGCAGGTTCAAAAATTGGATCCGCTAGTTCAGCGGGGTTTTGCTGCTGCTTTAGCTGTCAAAGATCTCCGAGGTATCTAAAACTTCTAGAAAAAACATTGGAAATGCCACACACTTATATTTTTTCATTCACTTGTTTCTAAGATACTGTTTGAAAGGGCCAAAGTTTTACACACACTTAACTCTAAGGTGTTGTTGCATAAGCACTATCTTGCTTTCTTTAGTATCCACTAATCCACTTGGATTCATGATAAAATATGGAGAAGAAGTCAAATATTTCTTTTGCAGTACCATATATTGTAAATAATGGTCAGTGCAAACCTTTTAATCTTCCAAGGGAGGTCTTACATCCATTGGTGTTACTTCACTGTTTATTGGTGAAGGTTTGTATGACAGGATTCCAACTGATGTTGAGTCGAAACTTATGCCATTTCAGCGTGAAGGAGTCAGGTCCGATGATCCAACATTCTTTGAATTCTTATTGTGCAAATATCTTTTCGTATTGATATGTGGTGTGTAATGTTGAACTTTGTTGTCCTAAAATTATATGCTATTAAATATAGCAGATAGCCATAGCCCTCGATCAAGATTAAATATCTGCTTGGTACAGTGGTACAGCAACCGTAAGTAAGACCTAACAGATTAAGAAACAAATTAATTCCCTCTAAAAAAAGAAATTAATTCTGAAATCTTGGCTATTTTTGCCCCTTCCCAATCTACGTGCGCATTACCTCCCTCCTCACCTTCGTTCTCTTTTCTGTCACCGGTCACCACCCTGATTCCTGGTTGCAGCCATCATGGTACAGTGCCGAGGCCACCTACCAACTACAGCTATTGGTTGTGTTCCAACTCGGGATGTAACATTAGTAGGTTATAACTTGATTCTTTGGTCCCCAACTACTTAGCATACTAGGAGCCTATGCATATACCTTCCGATTGTTGAACAAGCCTAATATAGCCATAATAACTGCATGCTTTTCACTTCGAATGCGTTACTGCTTTATCATTCTAAAGACGTCCTACTTTGTATTTCTTGTTATTGTAGGTTTGCTTTACAGCATGGGGGTAGAGTGCTCATAGCAGATGAAATGGGTCTTGGAAAGACATTACAGGTACATACACTGTCTCTGGATCATTACCAATTTATCATGCATTGTATACCCTTTCTACATTAGACACTTTTGGTACTTTGCTCTGCAACTAAACTTGAAGTTGATTTAGCATGCGATACTTCGGCACTCTCTTCTTCTATCAGGAGATGGTACTAGTGGTGGAGTAGCATGCATGAGAGTGGCTACTCTGAGTTCAGTACCAATCCTCACTCTGCTGGTGGACTAGCCAATAGTCCCTATTAAGAGCTTTCGGGGAATATCACTTAATAAAAGCTTGATCAATTTACCTTTTGCATTTGGACTATCTAACACCCACAATTATTTTATCTGAAACAAGAGTTACATTGTGTCGTTGGTTTCTGTTAGACTCTTGAGAGCGATAAAAAAATGACCTATTTACTGTTTAATACGAATTTAGTATAGTAGTTCTTTCAGGCATTAATTTTTGCCACCTAATTTTCTCTACGCAGGCAATTGCTGTTGCTTCTTGCCTTCATGATGCCTGGCCTGTTCTTGTAATCTCTCCATCTTCCTTGCGATTACATTGGGCTACCGTGAGCACCTCCTACTTTCTAAAACTCCTATCTTTCATTTCAACAACAGTTTCCCTTGTGCATTAGGGAGATTCAAACTTGCTACTTTGCGATTCTAACAGATGATTCAGCATTGGCTTAACATCCCTACGGAAGATATCTTGGTATATCCTCTTTGTGTTCTTAATGTAAAAATGAGTTTGAGTGTGTCTATTTTGGATTACTTTCCATGTTTTAGTGTTAATAGCTGATGAAAGATACCATGTCTACATGAATTGCTTAATTTATTTCTTAATTGGTTTTCTGCAATTGTTCTAAATCCCCTGTTTCAGATCCAGTTTACCACGAGTTGTATTTCTGTCAAATTATTTTTCCACCAGCAAATCTGCACCTTATTTTCTACTGGACATGATCTTATGCTGCACAGAAAAAAACAATGTGCGCTTGGAGCGTTTCTTCCCTTGAATGTTAGCCTCCCATTTGTATTGGTTTGATCTATGTGGTCAGGTACATAAGCATGCAATTGTTTTGCTATGTTGGGCAGTTTTTGCCCCCCTGCTTTCCCTTATTATATTCGACCATAATCATAAGCATCCACCCTTCATTTGTATGAAATTATTGCGATCCTTATGCCCCTATTTTCTTAGCATGTCTTCTTACATATTTCATTTCCTAGCTGAACAGAACTCTTGTCCATTTCCTAGATCATAGAAATTCTTTATACTTCGTTCTTCAAGACACAAAATGTATTTTTGAAGCGGTTCTATGCCATTCAGAGAATATGCATGGACTGTAGCATCAGATTATTGAAACTTGAAAAAGGTCTCTTTGAAAGCATTGGTTACAGGATTTAGATGTTACCTCCAATATGTAGTCTAATGCTTTATTATCTACAAATTCTGGTATCACATATGGTGATACAGTTGCTACTATTGATGTGGCACTCAATGAAAAAAGAAAGGAACCAATAAATGTTATGACCCGTGGATTGGGGCGGTGGAGAGTGAGGCGACGGCTAGGGCAGGGAGGAGACGAAGAGAACTTAGTGTTAACTTCTCTTCTGCTTTATTCAATAGCCGATGCTCCTTATATAGATGGAGGCATCCAAAACCAATCTAATTCTGAAGGGATACAATCTCTAATTTTTGTAACTAAAATTTTAAAAAGAAAACCTCTAACTTGAGGAACAAGTCTTCCTTGCGCCGTTGGCCTACCTAGCGTGTGCCTAAGGGTGGCCCCGCCGCTTATACTGCTGTCCCCACATAACATCTCTCCTTCCCTCGACAAACAACTTGTCCTCGAGCTGGAACGAAGGGTGGCGCTCTCGAAAGCTGGCGAGGTCTTCCCATGAGGCATCAACTGCAGACATGCTGCTCTGCTAAATGAGAACTTGCCAAGTATCTCGAGCACGTCAAGCACGAATGGCTTTGGCCAGAGACGGCACCACCTTGCCATGGAAGAGGGCTGGAAGCGGAGACGGAGCATTTGGAGGAGGCCCATCATATTGCTTGAGGAGCCCGACATGGAAGACATTGTGGATGCAAGTGGATGGTGGCAGTTCGAGGTGGTAGGTGACTACGTTGAGCTTGGCGATGATGCGGTAAGGCCCATAGTAGCGATGACCCAATTTGCCCTTAGTGGCGCCTCCTAGTGGCGATGATGCTCGCAGCGCGGTAATGGAGATGGAGCCACACCCAGGTACCCACGTTGAAGTGAAGCTCGCGATGGTGGCCATCATAGCGAGTCTTGGCGTATTTTTGAGCTTGGAGAAGACGAGCTCGAACGTCGGCGAGGAAGAGGTCTTGGTCCTGAAGCTCGGCGTCGATGGCAGAGGTACGCGCCTCTCTCAGCTCATAGTCATGTAGAGCAGACGTTCCCGGCCGTACACCACCCAGAACGGCGTCGTCTTGAGCGCTGAATGGAAGGAAGAGTTATAGCAAAACTCTACCTATGGCAGTCAGCGCACCCGTTGGTGAGGGCGATTGCTGGTCATACATCATAGATGCATAGCGATAGGCTTTTTCACTGCCTCGGACTGGCCATTGGTCTGAGGGTGAAATGCAGTGCTCAAGAGAGGTGGCACACATGGTGAAGAGATCCTTCTAGAAATTGGAGGTGAACAATGGGTCGCGGCCGGAGACGATGGAGACTGGGATGCCGTGGAGCCGTATGATGTCGTCGAAGAGGGCACGGGCGACGGACGTTGCATAGTACGTATGCGCCAGATGAATAAAATGCATGTACTTGGAGAAGTGATCGACGACCATCGTAGGAATGACCGACTTCCCGCTCACCTTGGGCAGGCCCTCGACGAAGTCCATAGAGATGTCAGCCCAAATGTTGGAGGGCACCTCCAATAGACACACCAATCTAGCCGGGTGGAGATGCTCGGTTTTTATGCGTTGACAGGTAGTGCAAGCGTGGAGGCGATTGTGAGGGACATTGAAATCGCGGCGGAGGCGATGCAGTGTCTTCTGGATCCTCTCATGAGCGTCATCGTGAGCGGCGGAAAATACAGTCGACAAGAAATCCGAGCTGGGCGAAAGGTGGGCGTGGCGGTCATGGGTGACCACATTGTCCACTAAGCTCCACGGGCCCCTAGCTCGCCGGCTAGGATGCGCGTGCTGATGGTGGCTAGCTCGAGGTCGGTGGAGACTGCCTGCTAGAGGTCACGAAGATGGAGAACCGGAGGCCCCAGCTCCAGGTTCGCTTCACGACGAGAAAGAGCATCTGCCTCCACATTCTGCTTGCTTGGCTTGAATTCAACTGTAAAATCAAACCCAAAATGTTTGCTCACCCATTGATGTTGGGAATTGTGGACAACCGTTGATTGAGCAGGAACTTGAGGGCGTAGTGGTCGGTGTGGACGGTGAAGGAGCATCCCCAAACGTACAGATGTCAATGCTACACAGCCTGGGCGAGGCCGGTGAGCTCCTGTTCATATGCCGCTAGCTTTTGATGACGCTCGGCGATGGGTCGATTGAAAATAACTATTGGACCTATGCCTTGGTGGAGAACAACCCCAAACCCGGGGCCGGAGGCCTCGCACTCGATGATGAAGGACGTCGAAAAATCTGGTAGTTGGGAGTACCGGGGCAGTCGTCAGAGCTGTCTTGAGCGTGGTGAAGGCCTGGTCTGCCTTCTCGGACCAAGCAAAGCTGTCTTCCTACAGAAGACGGGTCAATGGTGTGGCCAAGGTTCCATAGTCCTGGATAAAGTGGCGATAGTATCTCGCAAGACCAAGGAACCCTCGAAGAGCACGAATTGAATGGGGCGTCGGCTAGTCGGTCCCGCCGCTTACCTTGGAGGAATCCATGGCCACGTTGCTGGCGCAGATGACGTGGCCAAGGTAAGTGATGTAAGTTTCCTCGAAGAGGCACTTAGGCCGCCTTAGAAACACCCATACGTGCCAAACCTGGCGCCGTATCCGGTACGGATAAGTGTCGGCTACGCACTTGATACATATCCATGAGGTAAGAGAAGAAATAAATTTTAAAATAAAAACAAATAAGTCTGATACATGATGTATATATAGTGGATACGGTCCAACCCAATAAGATCCCAATAAGGGTTATCTAACCCTCTCCTGTCTCGTGCCCTTCCTTTGTTCCTATTCCCCTACTCCCCTCCCCCGTGTAGTGTCTAGTGTCTAGAAGATGGTAGCAACATGTGCAACCTCAAGTGCTTTACCCACCAACCTCAAGGCTCCAATGTTGGATCATGTTATCGTTATAGAAAGACTACCGGGGGCTTTAGTAGCTACTCTACAGTGCAAAGTCACTTGCTGAAAAAATCATGTGGAGGAATCCAACTGTGTTGTGTGTTGCATGATGACGGTTGATATTCTTAATAAGCTTAGAAGTGAAGTTGCAAAGAAAGATGCATTAGAAAAATCAAAGAAAAAATATGTGTCCTTGCCTTGTAGTGCAAGTGCAAAACAACATAATCACAAGGTAATTTGTTGTTCCTACTATGACATACAATTTATTACTCATTTTTCAAAAAATAGTTAAACGTATTAGCGTATCAACATTTTTGAAAAAATGACATATTCGTGTATCCGTATCGCCTGATACCGAGACACATATCCGTATCGGTGCTCCTTGGTAGGCCGCTTGAGGAACAGTTTGTGCTGGTTGAGGAGCTGAAACACTGCATGCACACGTCGAAGGTGGTCGGCCCAGGATGCATGTAAATCAAAATATCGTCAAAAAACATGAGTACAAAGTGATGAAGGAACGGTCACATGACGTAGTTCACGAGGGCCTGGAAAGTAGCTGGCGCATTAGTCAGGCTGAACGGCATGACTAGGAACGCGAACAAGCCCTCGTGTATGGAACGCTGTCTTCTCGACATTTGGTGGATGCGTGTGGACTTATAGCCGGAAAGAAGATCGAGCTTGGTGATGCAGTGAGTGCCCTTGAGCTCATCGAGGAGTTCCTCGACCACTGGGATGGGGAATTTGTCCTTGATGGTTTTGTCGTTGAGGGCGCGGTAGTCAATGCACATCCGCCAGGACCTGTCGTGCGTTTTGAGAAGCAGAACAGGTGCAGAAAATGCCGAATTACTTCGGCGAATAAGCTCCTTGCCGAGCAGGTCCGCACATTATCGTTCTAGCTCGTCTTTCTTGAGCGCGGGGTACCGATTGAGCTAGGGAAGCGGATCACCCTCCTCGTCACACGTTGGGAACGCGAGCCTGTGGAGGCGAGATGGGTGGCTGTTGGCGTGGTCGTTCTTGGCGCGGGAACACCACTCGTTAGGAGCGAGCATGAAACAACGCGGAGAGGCCAAGATGCTATTGTCCTTCGGGAGGGAGCCCCCCTCATCCTTCTGCTGAGCCGCAAGGAACGCAACGGAAGCCGTGGGAGGGGGAACGCGAGGGATCACGAGGTGACTGCCGACGAGGTGTCCCTCGAGAATTTTTTTTCCAAGTGCGCGATGGCGAGGCCATGCGCCTTCTGCTGATCCTCCATGTTTTGCATGCGGACGGAGAGGCTGGACACCTGCTTCGTGGTGGCCGCTAGCTTGGCGTTGCCAGTGCACAGTTCAGCGAGGAGGCGCTCGGTGAATTGGTCGAGGGATGCGACGGTGAGGGGTGTGTTGGGATCCACGGGCGTGCTCATGGTGGCAGGCGCGGTGGATATCGTTGGCTCTGATACCAAAATTGTTATGACACATGGATTGGGATAGTGGAGAGGGAAGCGACGGCCAGGGCAGGGAGGAGATGATGAGAAACTAGGTTGAACTTCTCGTTTGCTTTATTCAATAGCCGATGCCTCCTTATATAGATGGAGTCATCCAAAACCAATCTAATACTCAAGGGATACAATCTCTAATTTTGGTGACTAATATTGTTAAAAAGAAACCTCTAACTTGAGGAACAATTCTTCCTTGCGCCGCTGGCCTGCCTGGCATGCGCCTAAGGGCCGCCCTACCTCTTATACTGCTGTCCCGAAATAACAATAGATCACTCACAATTCTCAACTAGGCCACATTTATGGTAGTTGTATTGCATTGTTAATTCTCCGATTCATATATAGAAGTCGTATTTTATTTGGAACTTGATGTGGAAGTGAAATTACATAATTTGACAAGTCCGAAGAATATAAACAGATCATATAAAGATGTATTTCATGTTATTCATGAATAATACTGCGAGTGATGAGTATGAATAATGGGTTTTTCAGGTGGTATTACCGCATACTGGAGGGTCAAATAAGGCAGGATTCAGATTGGTGTATTCAAACACCAAAGGAGATTTTCACTTGGATGGGGTGTTCAATGTGATATCATATGATGTAATTCCCAAGATACAAAGAACACTTCTGGACTTGGATTTTAAGGTATAGATTCATCTGATCTTTTATCTCATTTATGATCATGGGCTGTGGGAGTTTGTAACAGAATGTGTTCCTCGTAGGCTCATACACTGGTTGTTCTTTACTATTTGGCTCTTGAACACATAATACAATGGCATGATTTTTGTTGAATAACTCACGAAATCCCTAGGCACTAGCCGGTCGGTTGACCGGCACTTAGCGACTTGGATGCCTACATGGCGCTTAGTCAGCCGACTAGGTCGGCAGGCGCCGCAGCAGCTGGGACAGGAGGTGGGAAACCAGAAAAGAGAGGGGATAGAAGGAAAGCTGGTGGCGTCGAGCTCGAGCTTGACCGCAACCTCGACGACACGACTGCGACTGCAATGGCACAACCTCGATCGTGAGCAATGGAGTGGGAGTCCTTGACCTTAATGGATCACATTCCTGCTTGCGCTGCTGATAGAGGCACTGGTGGAGTCGTGGAGGCTCTGGTGGGTTTAGGACTTCAGGGTTAGGCTACATACTTATCTTCTTTTCCTCTTCTTTCCTGTTCTTGCTAGGTACAAGTGCCTGCCCCTCACGCTTCACAAGCACCGCTCCCTCCTCTTCCCACCCTCTGTTGAACGTCCAGAGCACCTCGGCGGCGCTCAGTACCGGCTAGGAAGGTGACCGGCGCCTTGAGCCACCTTGACTGGTCGCGTCTGCTTTGCTGCACCTGCTGAGACCCTAAGCCGGCCGCCCAGGCGCCCAAGTCACTGCTGCTACTAGCCGCTGAGGCTGACTAGAACTGGCTTTGACCCGAGTAGTCGACTGGCCGCCTCGTAGGCTGACTAGACCATGATCATAGTGGTCACCCGGTGCCTAGCGCCTAGGCAGCCTATTCGGCTGACATTTTGGAGCACTGGAATAACTCGTTCGAAGCGTAACTGGTTCAATGTTCAAGTGTGACTCTTACCAAAAGATTGATGTGGCACCACGAGAATTAATTGCACAGCATAATTTCGTATTCGTGCCTGTGCATTGAACATGATCGCACTGATTTCAAGTAGATGAAAAGGGGATGCACAGGTAGATTGAAGATTGCTTGTGTGGAGCTTTGCTAATTATAATTTTAGTGAACTTGATTTTACCATGGGATAGGACAATTGAATCTTCTGCATCTGAAGAATTTATCGTGTTAAGAACACTATCCTTGGTAGGATCAATAAATGTACGCATTTCATTAAATCAGAACTTTGGGGATTGCGGTATCACTTTGTTGGACCGAAACAAATGGTTTGTATAAAACCTTGGAAAGAAAGGGATCAGTTCCATTTTGTCACCGATGCGCTTGTTGACTTTTGTTGATCCTTCTTGGGCAAATGAAGTAATTAGGTTTCGTTTTAGTTGAAGGTTAAAAGATAAAAAGATTGACATGTTTTGTTTTATCTCCATGATTCAAGCAATGCTGTCATTATTGGATACTTGTTTCACTTTGTATTGTAAATTTTATCATTTATACACTGGTGTTGAACATTTCTGTCATTTTTTCATGCATGGAACAGCTAGAACTAGTGATCACTGTTATCTCCTATTTACAATGAATTGAATTAAGAATGCTGCTACACATACTCCATTTTTACTCACTTTTAAATGGTTTTCATTCAGATAGTTATAGCTGACGAATCACACTTTATGAAGAATGCCCAAGCGAAGAGAACAATTGCTTCAGTTCCTGTTCTGCAGGTTTGGTGTTTCTTACTAGGAAAACAGTTTTCATTTTTGGGGAATAAATTTCTTGCATACATGCCATTTGGGTAATTTGGTTCAATAGATTTTGGTATTGTGCATCACTTTATCCCAATCAATCATAGTTTGGTTGTTTGGTGTACTTACGTAGTTATTTCATATTTTCCCCTCTGACTGACAATCTCCAAAGTCCAAACATTCATAACACCTTGGAAAATGTTTTCCAGTTAATCTCACCAGTTCCTTAGGATGTATTGTGTTTTCTTGACTTGATTCCACCGACCAAACTTAGTAGAGGAACAATATCTTGCCTGATTGCAGTGGCCAGTAAGATTTTCAATCTAATTGGCATGCAGTATTAACAATTAACTAATTGTGACTTTATAATCACAGAAAGCTCAATATGTGGTTTTGCTAAGTGGGACTCCTGCTTTATCTCGCCCTATCGAGTTGTTTACTCAGGTACATGTTGTTCTCAAATTTAGTTTGCACATACTCGATGCCAAAAAGTTTTCCACTGTGGAGAAACAACTAACTTTCCTACACATGCAGCTGCAGGCGTTGTATCCTAATGTGTACAAGAACGTAAATGAATATGGCAATAGATATTGCAGAGGTGTAAGTACTAGCTTAATTAAATTGCTTTCTTCACTTCCTGTCACCAATTATGATTGATTTATTATATGATTCTTCCTCAGGGATTTTTTGGGTTGTATCAAGGTGCTAGCAATCATGAGGAGCTACATAATTTGATGAAAGCAACCGTCATGATCCGCAGGTTGAAGAAAGATGTTCTTTCAGAGTTGCCTGTTAAACGTAGACAACAGGTAACCTCCTTGGGGTATTCACTTAGGTGAACATGACATATATGAATTAACTTTTCTGTAAATGGAAAACTATTTTATTTTCCTGACATCCAAAAAGTTTCTGTTAAAGAATCCGGAATCCCTTTTTAAGATAACAGCTCCTCAGATTTTTCGAAACTAGCATGACCTTTTGGCCGACTGCCTGGTTGCACAATTATTTCTTGGTCTTCTTGTGTCGACTTGGTTGTTTCTTCCAAATGCTCAAAATCAAAGTTTTATTTCCTTATTTATCTTATGAAGAATCTGAGAAAACTTAACTATAACCTTTCGAGGTTTAGCTCGTCTCTGATATTTGAACTTCCTGTTATGCTGTTGTGATTCTTAAAGATCTACACTTAATGTTCGTATCTTGTGAACCTGTCCAGGTCTTTCTGGATTTGAGTGAGAAAGAGATGAAACATATCCGTGCTCTTTTTCGTGAGGTACACAATTTTTGTTCTGTCTGTCTTTTGCCTGCAAATGATACCTAGTAGCATATGAAAACTTTGGAATCAGTTCTTGGTAGCTCCATGTATCTGCATTTTCTGATATAACCACAATAATTGATTTTTGTGCATAATTCGTTGGATTAATGATGAGCTTTAACACGGTGTGCTGAGATGGCTTGACCTCCCTAATTCTCTGATCATCCAGTGAGCCATCTGATTCATATATACTACAAATTCTCAAAGTTAGAACTATATATTTCTTCTCAACTTCAGCTAACAAAAAGATCATGGGTGTACTCTTCGTGTATCGTATATTTATGTGTGTTTGAAATGGTTAAGCTTCATTTTTTAATAAAGAAAAAAAGGACAGTATGTATGTTTTTGTCCTTTATTGTCACAGCAGTGCTACATGAGGATTCTATTCTCGCGCCAGAGGTTGTGATGTGGTCTGTCTTTTTGTAGTTGGAGACCCTGAAGATCAAAATCCAGTCCTGTGACTCTAAGGAGACAATCGACTCTCTCAAATTTACTCAAAAGAATATTATCAACAAGGTAATCTGAAAATGTATGGCTGTACGCCTGTATGCTCCTCAGCAGTTGGTGGTTATTTTCTTTCTAAACTAAAAATATTCTACCCTTTCAGTTGTGAAGTAAGCTGCATAGTCTACAAAAATGAAATGCACTTTTACAACTTATTTTGTCTAGGCATGTGTAACGATATTAGTTAGAAATTTAGAATTGCAATTTATATTTTTTGATCGAGGTTTTTGTCAGTCTGTGGAATGAGAATTAGGTACTATTGCATTTTCTATCTGATTAGCCCAAATTATAACCCTTTGCTAAGCAATTAATGATCATTAAAGAGTTATTTTTTATATCACTGGTGCCAATTTGACCACGCAATAGATTCAGCTCAACTGAACTGTATGCTTGATTTGAGTTCTGATTCTTGAGGATAGTAGATTATTTTTCTGTCTGCAGTTAATACCATCAAATTGCAATGTTATCTATTCGCAAAAAAAAATTGCAATGTTATCTATTAGAATTGACTTTCGTCTTCAATTCTTCATTCATCCAATATCAGGATCAATTCAACACTGAGATAGGTTTTTCGGTTTGTTATGATAAACACACACATTTTATCATCTTTTCTTCTTTTTTACGGGGTGAACCTAACATCGACCTTGGAGAATATTTATTTTCATCTTATATCGTTATATGCAATACTTTTTATACGTGCTTCACATCAAGATACACTCAGGAGTTACATGTTTTAATAGAACAAATAAATTCAGCTGAAAGTGTTTTAATAGAACTCCTATAGGTAATTCTTGTTACATTACCTACTATCATGGGCTTGCATTTGCACTCTTTGAAAGTGATTTTATTACTGGTAGCAGTACTCATATTTCATGTCTAATCGCAGATCTACAATGATTCAGCTGAAGCCAAAATTCCAGCAGTGCTAGATTACCTGGGTACTGTAATTGAGGTAATTGCATATTTATAAATTGTCCTCTTGTTCTTATTTTTGAGGGAAAATTGTCCTCTTATTCTACTCATTGGATCAGAGATGAGAAAATTGACAGGAACTGGCTAGTTGCTACCAGTTTCTGGATTGCCAATTGAGGATCATAACTTGGCTAGCTGAAGTTAATAACCCCACTGATTTGAACCAATTTATACTGAACCATCAACCATCCGTGATCCACATAACTCTGGTCGTGTTTCATGTTCCTTGATGGGACCACATTGTTACGTGCTTTCATGATACTATATGAAAAATAAGATTCATAACTTTTTGATTGGTTTTTGGAATCTATCTGTTTCAGTTTACTTCGAGCTGAATTGAATTAGGGGGTAATGATATATATCCTCAACCGATCAGGAATGGGCCTTCAATTAACTGGCTTTGAAATGTCCTCTATATCCTATATTGTGATAATGCTCTATTAGCTTATAATTCACATTTAAATTATGCAGATATCTTGCAAAGGTATTCTATCGTTGCAAACAATAATTATTCACAATTAATTGTTGCCTTCTATTTTCTAGGCTGATTGCAAATTCTTAATATTTGCACATCATCAACCCATGATTGACGCTATTCACCAACATCTATTGGTAAGCTCTTAAGTATGTATTTCAATTTGACTTGTCTATGATACACCTGGAGCTACTATTTACTACCATGTTTCAGAAAAAGAAAGTCAATTGTATAAGAATTGATGGCCAAACACCTGTAGCTGTAAGGCAATCTTTAGTCACGGATTTCCAGAACAAAGATGACATCAAGGCAGCAGTGGTAAGTGTTAACTCCTATAGTTTTTGTGCTCTATATTCTAGTTAGCATTTAGCCCGAATCCCACTTAGCGGACATTATCTTGCAGCCAAAATTTCTGAGATAACTTTCTTTTTAATGAAAACAATAAATTGCATATAAGCTGGTTGAAATTAACATGAGTGCACATGGTACCTATATGTTTCAAACCCATTAGTCACCGCTATTTTTGAAATTTGTGCACTTCCCCACAAAAATAATCCACAGTGGGTGCAATGCTTGACCGAAACTGCCACTGAGTTATGATTTTTTTGGTATGAAAGACTTTGTACCTGATAAGAGTTTGAAGTAAGAGGGCACCAGGTGTTGGCCACGTGAAATGTTTGTCTCCTTAGATAACAAAGTGAACAATAACAAATGTTCCAAAGCAGATGTAGGTAACAGTCACAATTGAAAATGCATGGCATTATGCAATATTCCAACCCTACAGGCACCATGTTATCAAATTTCCTGGAGGGAAAGCTGTGTTTAATTATTGGGTACAACCTCATCAGAGCTTAACATGTAGTTATCCATCAAAGCTGGAGGTGTCGGGTTAACTTTGACAGCAGGAAGTACAGTAATCTTTGCTGAGTTATCATGGACTCCAGGTGACATTATTCAAGCAGAAGATCGTGCCCACCGGATTGGTCAGGTGAATATTGCATTCCTTGTTCCATCCTAGTGTGCGGCTTCACTTAAGTCGATAACTTTAGGTTCCACTTTCGTTACCAGCTTCATTCTTATTTTCTTCACAAATTTCCAGCTTTCTTCGGTCAACATATATTACCTTCTAGCAAATGATACGGTAGATGATATTATATGGTATGTCCTGGACTTTATTTCCCTACATAAATGTTGCACTTTAGCTCATTACTCAAGTGTCTTTTTCACCTTTTGCTTTGTAGGGACGTTGTTCAAGGCAAACTTGAGAATTTGGGGCAGGTTCACTATTTGTCTCTCTCCGTACACTGGCATACTTTTTTTCTGCTAGGATAAACAACCCTTTTCTTTAGTGGAGAATAATAGCTGATCGCTTTGGTTTCTCTGGTGATGGCAGTTAAAATTACCGTGAAACTGTTCGACAGTTTCATCAGGCTGAATTTTCGTTTTATGCTTAACTCGTTTCCAAGTTAACATGAAATATATAATAAGATCAGAATAGCCTGAGGTTCTACGATACTACTTCCCTCGTTCTTCACTTACTCATTTTTAGCAGCAATTATAATCTCAGCATGTTATTTACAGATGTTTTGTAGTCTCTACCTAAAAAACTTGCATGCATGGTGCTACATAATCTCCATTGAAGTTTCTGCCTGTCAGCGATTGATGTGCCATGAGTGGGTCTTACAAGACAACCTTTTGTTACCAGATGCTGGACGGACAGGAGAAAACACTGGACGTTTCCCAGAGCGAGACCAGACCAAGCCCCTCGAGGCAGAAGAGGCTCGACTACTACCTCAAGCGATGCAGCACTTCCACAGAAGCCCAGCCCAGCGCGAAGAATCCCAGGTTTTGAGGGAGGAGGAATCGACGTGTCGCTGTGTGAACGCTGTGTGATCAAGCACATGGCTTTGTTGTAAGTTTTCGTTTGGACTTGTCCGGCTGTGTATCATCGGGTTAGGCGTGTACCAGGCCAGGGTCGGGTTGTTGTATTTTGGCAAACATCTTAGTGACTCAGGCTTGTAATGATGGTGAATATGGGAGGCTATGCACATGGACATGGTAGGCTCGGTAGAAAATATTCATAGCTTCATCCATGCATTATTGGTGTCAACAGACCCTCAGTGAAATAATTTTCATTGCATTCAATTAGTTTGACCAGAAAACGAATAGGCAGAGCTCCTGTGCTTCTAAGAAAAACACATGAACAAAAAAAGAGGCAAAAACGCATCAAGCCATGCACAGCTCACTATTGGAGTGTCAACATGGCTAATGCTAGAGAGCCAGTGGTATTTTAGTCCCATGGATCGATGGTTCATGATCAGGTGGATTGTTGCCTAGGGTCTAGACCTGTCTTGGTGGTGGTGCTCGGTTTGTTTTGGTGTCTCATTCTCTCGTTTTGTCCTTTTGTGCTTTTGGTCTTCTTCTCTGGCGGTCGGGCAACGAAAAAGCAAATCATTGCAAAATGTATTGGTGCTAAAAACCCATCGCCGATTCTGACAACAAGGTCGGTCAAACTGCGCGCTTCAGGAACCGCTTCCGGTAAAACAGGATTACGGTAACCGGGATAGGGCGGATACTTGATCGAGGAGGCAAAGAGAAGTCTTCTCGTCCCATCTTGAAACAGCGCGGGCGCCGAAGCCTGATGGTTATGGCGGTTGTGGTCCCTGAGGATGGCCTTGACACCGTGAATTCAACCAGACTGCATGGTCGAGAAGGCTTGATCGATTCTCCTCTTGGTGATCCATTCCTCCGCTTGCTCTTGCTCCCAAGATTTGAATTCCGTTTGCCAGTTAGGACCTCATCTACCCCAAAGGTGGAAGAAGCCTTTGAAGGAATCACATCGGTACAATCTTAGGGCCTGTTTAGTTGAGCTGTGCCTATTGACAAAGCTGCTGTTGGCTGGCTGTCTAGAAAAGCTGTTGTGGCTGTGGGAAAGTGAACATATAGCTTTTTATTGATCTAAACAATCTACAACATTTTAGAAAATGAGCACTGAAGCCTCAGTATATTGCAAAAAGCTGACAGAAGGCAACTTTTCCAAACAGCTGAATTTGCACTGCAAAGCCCACAGCTACCGTTGACAAAAGCTGCTGAAAAGCTGGCCGTTTGGTTGGGCTGCAGCTTTTTCCAGTGAAAAGCTGCTGAAAAGTCCAACCAAACACCCCCTTAATGCCGTAACTAGAAAAATCACAGCTTTACTGCAGATTGAGAAGCGAAAGACACGACCCCGAAAGGCGACGACGTGAAGCTCATCACAGAGCCCGCCAATGCGTGATTCCAGCGCCAGAGCAACAGTCTTCATCTAGCCTGAAGGAGGCGCGGCCAAATGATCAGAGCACAGGTTGAACTGTGCACGAAACGATGGCCTGATTTTTCACGACGATACTTGATCAGCAATTTTCCTCCTTGTTTTTCCCTCATGCAGCCTGTAGTAGTTAATATCTACCTGTGCACAATAGATACATGAACAAAGACTAAGATCAGTGGGGATCAGCATGTTGGTCTTGATGCGATGATCAACTCTGCCACCGCTAGTGAATTTCTTCGATAAAAAATCACAAAAGATACACACGATATAGTCGCTCCTGACTTGGGCGTTTTCTGACTTTTTTCATTGCTTACACAAAAACTAGTCCGATTGTCCGTGGTCTTGTCCTTTTATGTGCCCGACGCAACAAACTCATAGCTTGGGCGCAGCAAGGGAAATAACTAACCTAATCTAATCAAATACTCCCTCTATCTAGAAATGTAAGATATATTTTGATTGGTTAAGATAAGACTTTAATCAATGATTACTCTATAAATATACGATTTACGTGATACAAAATCATAATCATAAATAAATACCTTTAAATATGAATATAATGATACTAATTTTCTGTCACATAAATCATATATTAATAGAGTAATTATTGATCAAAATTTTATCTTAACCAATCAAAATAAACTTATGTTCTTGGATAGAGAGAGTACCTACCTAGACTTCCTAACCAAAAGATTAACTTGCTAATTACTTAGAAACCAAAGCACACATAAATATGAAAAAGGACTCGTACATATAAAATTGGCTCCGGTTTGGTCCTTTATTCCATGCAGATGGGAATTGCACCGATTAGGATCCAACGTGGAGGAGTACGAAAGGTTGGACTCGCCTCCTCTTTCTCTGGCTGCTGGTTTGTTTTCTGGCTCGAGCCGCACGACTCATATCTCTGGCTCGCATCCCAGTACAAGTCGTACGTGGTATGGCCTCTTGGTTTAATTCGTTTCTCACGTGTAACCAAAATACTTGGCTTGTTATTCTGATTCAACCGTGATACTCCTGGTTTCCATCCAACGTTCTCATGTGCCCCTCCTCTCATCTGGTCTCGCCGCCGTGTAGTGGCAATGTACTTACCTGTTGTATTGCCACGACCAGCGAAGCCAATACCAGGTCCACATAGCTCACGTGTCTTGCCGTCTTTGCCTCGGTGTAATTTGATTGCATACAGCATAGCTCCTCCTCCCTCGCAGCCGAAGTAGACAAGGTTTCTCCTCCTTGCCGCACAGCTGTTGGTAACACAGTGGCCATTGAAACAGGAGGTCTAGACATGCCCGTATCATCCTCCCTCCCTTGGAGCGGAACCATCCTCGGTTTCGAGTCAATTTTCAGCGCTACCTTCTTCTCCGAAATTTGTAGCTGCGCTGTGATTGCATTGTCTGTCATTATTGTCTGTCATTGGTTTCAACACATAGTGCCTTCCATTATGCATAAACGTGTGTGTATTGGATTTACCCGCATGCACAACGTTATGATCGAACTGCCACGGTCTTTCCAACAATAACTGACACGCATCCATCGGCACAATGTCGCAGTCCACCTTGTCAATATAATCACCAACCGCAAATGTCACGTACTTTGTGCTTGATTTTTAATTTTCTGGAATTGTACAGCCACTCCATGTGGTGCGGTTGCGGATACCGCCACATGGACAAACCTAGAGCCCGCACAAGATCGTTGCTAATAACATTGATAAAGCTGCGACCACCAATTATCATCTTGCAGGCATGGTCCTTGATCTTGCGTTGTGTTCTGGAAACACTCCACCGCTGCCCCTTTGCATCGCCGTCATCTTGCACTTTCTGTATCAATAGATTCAGCCCCTCCATCGGTGCATCGTCTACCTCTCGCTTTGGTTATTTTGCCTCTTGCCTTTTTAGCAGCTGGGCACGCCATTCTGCAGTAAACTCCTGCGTTAGCATGGCATTCAAATGATACAAAAGGCCCAATCAAGACAGATAATAGCTATTGGTTCGAAGGTCTAGAATAGCCTTGCGATGCTCGCAATATGGTTTTCCCAGCAGCAGATCTCATGAGACCATCAGCACAGGACAAACATCATAAGTATCTGAACAACAATATCCGCCCAAAGTACGAACGAAGAGGTGTGTGTGATCTTGAGGTCACCGTGAACCACTTCTGTATGACTTTGCAAGTGGTGTAGTAGTCAGACCCCTTCATCAATCGTCAAGTTGGCGATTCTGAGCTTTATCTCGCAGCGAGTGTGAAAAAGAAAAATCTTGCTGACGCCTTCCTCCTCCCTCAACACGTCGCTGCTCAACATGTTGATGCTCTCCTCCGTGCACGACGTTGCAGATCGATCGCCGTGAGCAATCTGGTGCTCTAATACCACTTGATGAGAGCATATGTTGAACTGTGCACGAAACGGTCGCCCGATTTTTCACGGCGACACTTGATTAGCAAATTTCCCCATTGTTCTTCCCTCGCGCAGCCTGTAGTAGTCCATCTCTATCCGTGCACAATATATACACGAACAAAGGCTAAGATCATCGGGGATCAACACGTTGGTCTTGATGCGATGATCAACCCTGCCGCCACTAGTAAATTTCCTGGATGGAAAATTACAAAAAATATATACAATATAGTCGCCCCCGACTTGGACGGTTTGACTATTTTTATTACTCACGGAAACTAATCTGAGTAGCCTTGTCCTTCTATGTGACCGACGCAACAAACTCATAGTAGCTTGGTCGCATCAAGGGAAATAACTAACGTGATCTAATCAAATACCTACCTAATCTAGACTTCCTAACGAAACGATTAACCAGCAAACTTAAAAACCAATGCACACGTGAATAAGAAAAGAACTCCTACTACATAGGAAATTACTCTCCTGTTTTGGTTATGGGAAACTCTACCGATCGGCCCCATCGGCCTTATATCTAACAGCTAATTCCCGTAGGCTTCATCCAATGATAATTTTATAGCTAATTCCCGTAGGCTTCATCCAATGATAATTTTATAGGCTATAAAATCTCTTGATTTATACCCGTGCTAGTTAGAGTTTCCTCGTCTCCTTTTTCTTGCCGCCGCTGCTGCCTCGCGCTTGGCTTCTTCCTCCATGGCCGCGCATGGGAACGTGCACACACATAGGAGGAGCGACAAGGAAACCACACGACTGGCGCCACGGTGGGAGAGCGTGATGCGACTGGACAGGCTGCCGAACTCGCTGGCGAGGCCCGGGCAGCAGTAGTAGCCGACCACGCCGGGGCGTTCGCGGCACACGCTGGATCTCACGGTGCTGCTGCTGCAGTAGGACCTCACATCACTGGCCATGCCACTGCCACTACTGCCACCACCGTCCTCCGCGCGATTGTCGACGTCCTCGTTTGGGTCATTGTCGATGGGCACACCGACCCCGCCCATCTCGGCAGGCTTTGCACCGCCTACCCCGCTGTCTCTTGCCCAGCTAGAGCGTGTCCGCTGCATCGGGAGTGGCGTTCGCGAGACGGTCTAGATGGTGTGGCACCGCCCACGGCAACCACGATGACATCGTGCAGTGGCAGATCACGCGCGAGATCGCCAACCTATGCATCGCCGAGCACCCGGCCGTGCTCGGCCGTCGTGTGCTGCCACGACATGTACGAGCAAGCCTGCGAGCTCTAGATCCTGCTCGAGTACATGGACGAGGCTCCCTCAAAGGCCGCCGCGTCGTGTCCGAGGCCCTCCTCCCAAATCTTTCAAGGTTCAGGACGCCAAGGCCTCTAAGGTCCTTTGGTCGGTAGACCATAGCCCAGTTTACCAACGAATACCCCCTACAATTATGGGAATCGTCATCACCTTTGCAATTGAAACTTCGTCGAAACCTATCAATTTTTTTCCGTGCACACTTTAGGATGTGGAAGACCAACATATGATAAATGACCATGGAGGCACCGATTTGACGAGGGTGACCCGTCTCGCCTAGGAGATGATCTTTCCTTTCTATCTCGTAGTTTTGCACCAATTTTGTTGATCAGCGGTTGGAAATCTATCTTCTTAAGTTTTTTGATGTGCAAGGGCAAGCCCATGTATCTGCATGGAAAGGAAGAGATCCTGAGCGGGAAATGTTGGAGAACACCTGTGACGTTCCGGTTTTTAGGCCGGATAAACCCTTGTGTTTATTCGTACTAGTCCCATGATCAGTGGCTAGTAAATACAAGCGCTTGATAACATCGACATACAATACCGAGTCCTTTATTACATAAATAACCATTATGGTCTTAATTCATACAAACCGGGCCTATTGGCCGAATTGAAACGGCAGCGAAAATAAAATACGTGGTAATTCTCCCATCAATATTTCGAATCACAGGTAACTGACTGGGGTAACGCCCTAGCCCTCGTAGTCACTGTCATCAACGTCGGAGTGATACTCCTCCTCATCTGGCCATATCAACAAGCCAGGTGAGTACTTTGAATGTACTCACAAGCAATTCCCACAGGAGATTTGTCAGAACCCCGGAATCACATATGATTTAAGGAATGAATGATCGGCAAGGACCGAGTAACCAGTCGACCTGGTGGCACGGTACCTGCACCGTACACATCGAGACGGGGTGGTCCGACACCTGACCAACGCACCATACGTTTACCAATGTCGTATGCCTTCACCATTGGTCAAGCCAGCCGGAAGCGATCAAACTTCCAAAAGCCACATACAATTCCCGAAGTCCGGTGAAGACCTAGCGTCTTTCCCGCGTTCGATCAACACAACGACTTCGGCGGATCCCGGCAATGGTACCATCACTCTAACCCAGTCCGGAGACTGGTGAGTTACCCGAAGGCCCAGTACCATTACCCACACCCTGCCCAGCCGGCCAACGCATCTCAACTGGCGGGTCACTCAACCAAACATCGCCCCGCTAACCAAACCGGGAGAACAACACTAATTCTTCACGACTAACCCATGCACTTCAATTCATACACGCACGGTGTATGGACAGCCACAATAACAACTCAATATCACAACAAAACTCTACTAGAGAAGGATTACCAGATAATTATAACACATCCCATACTCGGGGCAATATTTATCTTACATACAACTTGACCCGAAGGTCGATAAACATCAAAATAGCAACAATGGCAGCAGCGGAAACATACTAAAATATCCGAGATGGCTACCACAACCATCTCCACAAATGTACCCATAACCCCTAGTTGACCTAAGGTGCAAACCTAAGCAAGCTAAGCATCAAAATCAGTATTTGCAGCATCAACGTAAGCTTCTACCAAGGTTCACCTGCAACAATTAGGAATCGAATTCTTTCAGTACTTTCGTACTGGCAAGATGCTTTGTAGGCTCATCCCAACTTACTTAAGCATGGCAAAGAATAAGCTTTAACATAACATGCAGGCATGGCATCATTAATAAATTAAACATGGCATGAACATGAACGAGAAAGGTAATAACAACTCATTAGCATGATAAATGAATCATCTCGGATCAGCAAGAATAAGTAGATCATCTATGTATCATCCATCATAATCATCACAAGTTAACAAGACTTAAAGTCAATATCGAGCTAGTCAACCGAGACCTAGCCAATTGACAAAACTGAATTCTGATCCGACTAGAGGACGACTGGGGTAGGACCTCTACCTCGACCTTCGAATCTAGACATATTCGAGAACGGTAATCGACTGGGGGTACGACTAGGGTACATATGTCACCTCGTCTTCGACCCCGCAGGCATCGATTAGAGACGACTAGGGTGCATATTACCTCGACTCTCCACTACCATGACCACAGGTAGTGTCACGCCCGGAATCGACTGGGTATACGATTAGGGTACAAATGTCACCTCGCCTTCGGCCCTGCAGGAACCGACTAGAGACAACTGGGGTGCATATTACCTCGATCCTCGACTCATCCGTGACACCCCATCCCAACTTTAACTCGAACACATGGACCAGCCATCAACTCAACTCAGACTAGTGACCGATATCACAATCATGATCCGAAAGTAATGAACAACAATCACAACACTTATTCAAAACCAAAACTTAAGAAGTTAGGAATCTTAGCGAGCTTTTGTAGAGCTTGCCTTGGTGGTTGAAACCTTGATTATACTGAGGTTCACCTTCGTGATACTCCTCGTTGCCTGGTTCTATCGATAGGAACACCGAAAAGCAAGAAAACGATCAAAAGAAGTTTCAATCAATATCAGCAAGAAAAGATATGAATTTGTGTATGAAATGCATCTCAATATGTAGTAAATGTCATTACGGGGCTGATGTAATTTGAATTGGTTGATTTGGAGTTCTACAGCTTAAGTTATGATGGTTTAAGATTATATTTGGAAATGATCTGTAAATTTCAGCATTATTCATAATGATGACATGTAAGATATGATTACATGATTATACTGGTTTTTAAGGGAATTAATATACTAAACATGGTTATTTTAACTGTTAAGCTAGATTCTCTATCATCTACATTCCAACATTAAGCATAAGCAGGAAAATTGATCATTTTCAACATTTTCGGCTATAACATGATGGATAACAGTGGTAGCATGACGTTCTACAATTAAAAGAGGAATTTTAGAAAAAGGAATCGTTTCAGTTGGAGGTCATATGAAGTTTTTACAGATTCTTGAAGGTTTAATCAAATTTTAACCTTTCCTGTCCTCTTCTCAGTAAAGAATATCAAGTTAAATATTGTTATATGTAGTTGGAATTGATCTATGGGAGATGGTAGGTATACGTGATAATTAGTAGGATAAGCATTAGCGCTTAACTGGATTTTAAAAAGTGTTATCAGGAGGGGCATGTACAGTAGCCATGGGCTAGTTATAAAGAACTAGGTGACAATCACTTATGTCCTGGTATGTGACTCGAAGACAATGCCATTAAAATCCATTCATCGCCATATGACTAAAAACTAACCATAGTTTTCGAGTGACAGTTAAACAACTAATAAGGTAGTTAACTTAACTTTGGTTGGTGCTTAAATACGAACTTAGCATGTGAGCTTAATTGGTCATTCCTCTAGCAGTTAGAGCAAGGTTCCAAGTTTACTTTGGAATCATGGTAAGTGAGTTTCATAGTTTAGTTGCTTATTTACTTGCTAAAATCTTACTTTAAGCGACTAGCTATTGTTTGGCACTGCTTATCTCAAATTCGGATATCACGGTAGGACTTATGACCAATTAACCTGAGTACTTGCTAATTGCTAGCACTCATGCGAGATTGGGTTTAACCATGGTGACCTACAGAGATTAATTTTATTCAATTAGTAAACTACTAACTTATATGATTAGCTACCACTACTCTCTAATTGCAGCTTAGCTAGCAGCAGCAGTTTATCAATTGGGCTAAATAACGACTTAGACCATGATTACCCGAAACGTTTGGGTATATTGATTACAGTTGACATTTGCCGATGCATCAATCGATTTGCCAAAACTTAACTAACAATTACAGAAAAGCAGTGCATCTAGTATACACCTAAAGGCTTAGACCTGCACTGACCAAATACAACAGCCCACGTTGCTTTGATTAATTTCCATCAGCAAGGTCTAACCGATTACTAAATTCACCAGTGCAGTAATTATAGTAATGGATGCTAATCATCGCACATTATCCCAATTAGGTCTCCATTTAACGTGAACTTGTAACCCAAGCATGTTCACCTGATACTGAAACGTTGAGCTTTAGCATATCTGAGTTCAGCAATTGAAATGTAGGTCATTACAGATGCCAATGCAGAGGGGTGGCTTTTAGGGGAAAACGGTAGGGAAGTGAAGGGGTGAAGGGCACAGAGGGTTGCGGGCCTCACCTCGGTGGCGGCGGTGGCTCCGTTGATGATGGCGGAGGTCGGAGAAGACGTCTGGCAGAGGCGGCGCAGCGAGTAGCTCTCCGAGTTTGGCGGCGAGGGCGGCAGCAGGCGGTTGGGTCGACGAGGAGAAGAGGCGGCCGGCGGCGAGTAGCGGCGGCCGCTGGTGGCGTGGATCCGAGAGCTCGCTGGGAGCTTCAGGAGGCACACAGGGATGACCTGCAGCGGGGATGCCCGAGGGTAGCCGGCGACTTCAATGGCGATTGGCGCGGGCGCAATTTCGAAGCTAGGGCGGTAGCAGCGAGGGCGACGAGAGGCCGAGCTCCAAGACGGCTGGCGTGCTGTAGAGTGAAGGAGACAGTCACCGCGGTGAGCCCCAGGCTTGGGATCCGGCGGGGTTGCTCACGGGCTCGGTAGGGAGCGGCAATGGCGGTTTGGTCCGACGCCGGCGCGGGGGATGCCGGAGCTCGGACAGCAGCCGCTGCAGTGGTTTAATCGGCCGGCGGCGATGTCGTCTGAGGCGAGGCGGGGCTTCAAGGGCAGCCAGCGGAGCTTGCGGGCTCGGGTCTGGGAAGAAGCCGGGGGAGCCCAGGGACCAGCAAGGGGCCTTCGGTAGCGGTGCTTGGGATTGGCGCTGAGCTGCAGCTGTTCCCGAGCTCGGCTCAGATGATGGGTCGCGAGGAGGCGGTAAGTCGGCGGCGCGGTGGAAGAAGACGAGCAGCCCGTCAGTGGCGCGAGCTCGGATGAGGGGCTCTGGCTACTGGACACGGGAGAATGAGTGGCTTGGCGAGCGGCGTGGGGCGCTGGGGTGGAAGCCAGGGGAGAGTGCCTCGGTGAGCCCGGACGGAGGAGGGAAGAGGAGGACTAGGAAGGCGGCGCGTGTCCGAGGACGTGGCAGCGGGGAAGACAGGGCGGCCTTGGGTGCGGGTGTGCACAGTAGGGAAGAAGAGATGGGCCGCGGCCCATCTGATGGGGACGGGAGGAAGGATTGGGCCGGGAGGCCCAGTACGGTAAAGGAAGGGTTTTTCTTTATTTTATTTTTCTTCTACTTTGTTGTAGAGCTAAGATCTAACAAAAATAAAAATGGGTTCAGATACCCTTTATAAGAATTTGTAGGACCTTACGAGAACATATACATACTCCCAAAATTTTACTAGAGTAAATGATTGCTATTTCAATATGTTTACCGTGTGATCCGAATTGGGAGTTGAACTACAAGTATTCCAAATCATTTTTAATATTTTCCAAATGCTCATATCCCAGCTCGACAATATAAATGAAGCTTAAATATGTAAATTTGCAAAATTTGAAGAGAAGTGTGTTCATTTGGATGATTCATTTCAATTTTGTCCAAAAGCGAAGAGTTTAGGAAAACCGTTGTTAATGCATGCACGTCAACTTGAAAATTTTGTGAAGTTTCCTTGAGATTTTTGGAACTTAAAATAATCGCTAAGTTTGTTGTTGGTAAAGTTGGTTTCATTGAGCTCAGTTAAAGTTGTCTTAATGATAGAAATCTAGGGTTTTCGAGCTGAGCCAAATTACGTGACCTAAATGCATGCATGTATGGGAAGAAGTCTGATTTATTCATGATGATCTTCACTGATCTCGTGTGATTAAGATTTGGGTTACTACAAGATTAATACGGCAATATTTCATGCAATGTGAAATTCAAGGAGTAGCTCTATTCTAAGTTGCATGTTGTGCGAAAATGTAAAATTTTAATTTAAATACGAGAATAATAGATTTCAATACAGTTTTGGAAAACTAGAATATTCAAAGTAGCAATACATCACCCGAGGTAGATTCCGTTACCTTTTCTCATCTTGAAGTGATAGCTCCGCCTATCACCACTTAACTCATGGCTCCAGCCCATACTACTCCGGGTAGTGCGGCTAGCCTCTTTCTTCTGCAATTCCTTGCTACCAGCCATGTATCGTAAATTGCACTCTGTGGACACATCATGCCCACGTCCTTAGTCCCTTTCCCAGCTTTTCGCAAACAAGACTCAGTCTAACCAATGTGTGGCCTTACCAGATCATGTCCATAACCGAGGACGTGGCTATTCGAATAGTTTTAAACACTCTGCAGAGGTTGTACGGCTTTACCCACAAGATGTAAGTTTCCCTTGTTGCCGAGCGCTAATGAATACACTTCACGAGGTGTATCGGCAGGGTTATTACAATGAGACCTTTCGCCCACTTTTATACTAGAGCCGGACCCGCTAGATGGGTAACCCAACTTTTGCGTCCCGGACAAAAAATGAGACTCTCCACCTTTGTGTTGAACCTCTATCCACATACTACGTGGAGCTCACTAAGAGTCTCTACCCACGTAGTCCCGTGGAGATCCTCTAGGGATGCAAATCCGCCTAGCACATTCCCCTTACTTCCCACGGGTCCAGGCTCTAATACTAGATGGGTTAACAAGCCAAGTCCTTTCCATAAAGGCCATGTGGACATACAGTGTGGAACTGGTTTAGCGGCACTTAGGCTCGGTCCTTGATTGATTCGAGCAAGACTCCATATTCGTCCTCGACGACCATGCCACCACCTGCTACTCTAACATCCCCGAACTGCCCTTACCATTCTCACTCGAATCAAAATCATCCTTCATTTTATTTGTGGTTTTAGCAAACATTTATTTTTAATGGTCTCCTTGGAAAGCACTTGCAATCCGAGGGTTTTAATCCCATGTCCGAAGGAGTTTGTATAAACCGATCAATAATTTGGTTTTTAGCTAAAGCAGAACTAAGCACGGCTAATGCCTATACCCTTATTATTTTGTCGGGCGTATGACAACCGACAAATTATGTGTAGGGTTACAAGGGTCAGATTTCCAGACCTAGGTCATATGCATCTACTGGGTATAGCTAGGTCTAGCATAAAATATCGTTGATATCCACATAGCATGCAAGGTTCGCAAACAAAATAATTAAATTTTACACATATGGGATTCAACATGATCAAGGTGGGAATGCTTGCCTGACAGTTCTTGTTCCTGTTCCTGAGATGGGGGTGATTCCGGTTCTTCCTGGCGTACGTACCTCACTCCGTCAACTACACGTCGGAAAGCGTCGAATAAGAAGCAATCGAAACAACTTCAATAAATCCAGACGTAATGCATGTTCAAAAGAGGGAATGATGTTAACAGGGTGAAGCAAAAATGGTGTTAGTTTTAGGGTGGTTGAACTTAGGGTTTAGGGTTTCGGAAGCAGATCGTCGTTCCGACCTCGGAGTTATTGAGTTTTTAAGAGTAACTCAGGACGGAAGCTGGGTGAGTATATATGAGCTCAACTTAGTGGTAGAGTTCCGAGGTTTTAAAGCTTAAGTCTACGAGCACAAGAATTACCCTAGGCGATGTGTATATGCATATATGTCGCATAAAATGACGGTGCTTTTGATCGGAGGGAGTTCATGCCAATAAGGTTGCATTAAAATCATCTGCCCTATCGAGTTATGGGGTACTACAGATATTTTTGGTTATATTGTATCGGGTGGAAAGTTTATTTTAGGTTGCTCCAAAAGTGGCATATACCACGTATATGTGGTTTTAACGAAAAGAAAACAAATCGCTCTAAACCTAACCCTATTGTTTACGCTTTCAAATGAAAATAAAATTTGAATTCTTTTGAACCAAAAGCTTGAATCAATTCCGAGGATTTCAAAACCGGAAGAATTTTTCAAAAACCGGTCTGGGTCGGTGCGAACCAATCGAAATAGCCCTAAACCGGGCAAATCGGTGTAGAACCGGTACTAGATCAAACCGGGTTTAGGGGAAATACGCTTTTAGCTGGAAGGAAATGCGTATTCCCGTGGAGAAGGCAGGAAATGGTAGAGGCGCGGCCACTTAGCTCGATCGTGGGCCAAGCGGGCTGTTTGGCCCATGCTCTGATGGCTCACCTGCCTCGGTCCTTACCGTCGGCTGCTACCAGATTGCTCGGTTCGGGCACGAGAGCGGCAATGGAGGAAGCTTCAGTCGGGGTTTGGGGCTCTGCTGATTAGGGATTGCCGGAAGAAATTGGCTAAGTGGAAATGGAGGAGCAAGGAGGGGCAACGCGGTGGTATGGCTCGATTTGCTCCTAGAGTTTGGTAGCACTTGGATGGCTTGGTGGTCAGTGCGGTGGAATGGAGCTCGGCAGTGGAGAAAAAGGAGAGGGGTTGGCTGTCGGTTACTCTGGAGAGGTGGGAAGGAGGCCTGTCGTAGGAAGGGAGCTCGGCATATGGCTTGGGCGTGGAGTGGGATGTTGAGTAGCTCCTTATATAGGACGGTGGGGGGCAGAAGCCTGCGGTGGCCGCTGTTCCTCCCAAGCTCGGTGATAGGACATGACCGAGATGTTAGGGTCGAGGCTATGGCTACAGGGGAGGGCGTGGACGACCCTGGCCCGTGGCAGTGGCGAGCGGCGTTGGTACGGCTGCCGGGCGCGCACTGTGCCACCCCGGTGCGCGTCCAGAGCGGCATGAGGTGCCATCAGCTGCCCGGGTGTGTCCTGCCACGTGTCTCCATGTCATAGGGGTGTGGGATGAGGTGTTCGAAGGTCTGGCAGAGTTAGGCACCGCAAGCTAGTGCAAGGAGTAGACGGTACTTGGTGACATGACGTGCTAGACGCTAGAGTTAAGAAGGAAGGGACAAAATTTGGTACTGCCAATGAGAGTTATGGCATTGAGTGAGCTCAGGTAGCAGAGGAGAGGCTCCACAATTGGTTTGGTACGATATACTTTAAGTTTGCTCATCATTTCATGTGAAGAGGTTAATTTAGCCAAGGTGTTCGATATTGTTTTCTCGAAATTTCTGAACTGGACATGCCCATGTTTTTGTGTATTTGCACTCCTGGTTATATAAGGATCACCGTGGAATTTTATTAGAATTTTTGGGAATTTATTTCTAACGGTTGTAGTTCAATGCTCATTTCTGTCCTAAAGTTTATTATTTCCGTTGGCAATTATTTTTGAACTAGGCATTACTGTTTTATGTTATGTTTGAGTTGGGATCCATATTAAGTTGTCTCACAAATTTTCTTGAAATTTTTAGAAAGGCCTAAGGGTGTTGGATCTTGCGATTAGGGTTTCGGTCGGAAATTAGAGGTAATAGGAAAAGAGGGTTCGGGGCATAGGATTAGGGTTCCGGGATGCGGCAGGGTGGGGAGAGGATATGAAAATCACGGAAATCCTCTTATCTTGGCTTGGGGTCACTCGAGCATAGGGTGCCGCTGGTATGCCAGCGAATAGGGTGTAGGTGTCGAGTGAGTGTATGTGTCCGGGCTAGGTCTTGCATATTTCAGTGTGTGTGTGGCGGGTTCAGGTATAACTGGTTCATGTAGAGTTGAGGATGCCCTAACTATATGCGAGATTATGTTGGCACGCGGATTTTAAAAATCAGGATGTGACAAACCTACCCCCCTTAAGTCGAATCTCGTCCCCGAGATTCTACAGACTAGAATAGGTGAGGGAACTTACTAACAGGAAGTCCTCTTGCTCCCAAGTAGCTTCCTCTTCTGTATGGTTATCCCATTGAACTTTGTGAAACTTGATATTCTTATTCCAGGTCCGCCGTTCAGTACTCTCCAAAGTCTTGGCAGGTTGGTCTCCATAGGTGAGGTCCTTGTCAATGCTTAGGTCCTGATACTGGACTTGTTTCATGGGTGGCTCGAGACATTTCCTCAGCTGGGATACGTGGAACACATTATGGACCTCTAACAGTTCCAGGGGTAACTCCAACTAGTATGCCACTTGACCTCTTCTTCCTTCTACTTTAAATGGTCCGACGTATCGAGGTGCCAATTTGCCCTTGACGTTGAATCTCTGTGTTCCTTTAAGGGGCGTCACTCGCAAGTAGGCATATTCTCCAGGTTCAAAGGTGATATCTCGTCGCTTGGGGTCAGCGTAGCTCTTTTGTCTTGATTGTGCTGCCTTGAGTCGGTCTTGGACGAATTTCACTCTCTCCTCTGCATCTTGGAGAATGTCAGGACCAAAATTTTTTCCTTCCCTGGTCTCTGACCAATTCAAAGGTGTTCTACACTTTCATCCGTACAGTGCTTCGAACGGGGACATCTGCAGACTCGTCTGATAACTATTGTTGTATGAGAACTCCGCGTATGGTAGGCTATCCTCCCAGCTATCACCGTAGGTCAGGGCACATGCTCTCAATGTGTCTTCCAAGATTTGGTTTACTCGTTCTGTTTGTCCATCTGTCTGCGGGTGATATGCGGTGCTAAAAGCTAATCGGGTCCCCATAGCTTAATGCAGGCTTTCCCAAAATCGAGAGGTGAATTGCGTGCCTCGGTCCGAAATAATCCGTTTGGGTATCCCGTGCAAGCTAATTATTCGGGCAAGATATAATTTGGCTAGTTGATCTCCTCTGTAGGTGGGTTTGACTGGTAGGAAGTGTGCCACTTTAGTTAGTCGGTCTATGATGACCCATATAGAGTCGTTCCCTTTTCTCGTCCTTGGAAGTCAGTCTCTCCACCTCTGCCCAAATCCCAGGCGGGAAAGGACCTCCAGGAGGTAAGCCCAATTTACCAAGTCAAAAGCTTTGGAGATATCCAACTTGATGAACAGACTCGGGATTTTCCTAGAGTGGAGGTCTTTAAGCACATTTTGGACGTGGAGGAAGTTATCCTGGATGCAATGCCTCTTGATGAAGGCACTCTAATTAATGGAGACGAGATCCTGGAGCAGCAGTGCAAGCCTGGTAGCTAGTAGCTTAGAGAAAATCTTAGCGAAGCTATGCACCAGGCTATTCAGCCTGAATTGGTCCATGCGCATGGCATTGTTTAAACAGTTGTATGCACCTTCCGGTGCAGAGACCGGGAGAGTGTTCTCTTCTATTATTAGAAAAAAGACGACCAGGCATACAACTTTCATCTAGATTCTCATGCACACACATATACATGTCGTCTAGCCAAGATCCACACTGGGACAAATGACCAGGATCATGCAAAAGACCCTCGTGCACACAGATATATGCATGAAGTTGCTACAACCACTCGTCATAAAAAAAGAGATATTTTACGGTACATCTAAGAAATATGGGCCGTCTATGTGTGGAGATTTAATGGTTGATATAGATCTACACTACAGCCTCTCTAACTTGAGCAGTATATGAGGTTATTTAAGCCTATGTATTACCTCCTTAATACTATAATATATAGCAGTTTATATTATGCATTTCCCTTTATTCATTTGCAATTACTTTATTTAACATTATTATTGAAAATATCATATTTTTCCTCTTATATTGCTTATTTAAGCCTCATTTGACTTTAAAAATTTACAAAAAATTATACAAATTTGCGCATGTACATGTGATTATCTTCTATTATTTTGGCTAAGCATAAGTTAATGGAGTTTACATTATTGGCTACGATTGTAATATCGTCTGTTCGTTGCAATGGAGTCCATGATAATAGCAGCGATCTATTCGCACATTATTCCGAGGTCTACGTCGCTTTGCGGTGACTACCTTCAATGTGTCTAACAAAAATTAAAACAGTACAGGGACTATATTTTTGGTGCTGATTGTAGTATCGTTCATTTCCTAGTAAATGAAGTCCAAAATATTAGCAACGATTTTATCGCCTATACTATATCGAAGATCTACACCTGGGTCTTTAAAAAAATCATCTTGACCCAAATTTTGCGCAACTTTAGCATCATTGAGATTTTCTTTAATTTACTCTCAAGTAAATTGATACAAGCATGATCATTTCATACATGACATGGCTGACATATCCAAAAAAGACTTTGCCGAACTTGCCCTAGATGGAAGCAACTATTTGACATGGGCCATGGACCTTAAAATCAATTTATTAGGTCGTGGTCTTGGTGCTACCATAACCCCACCTCAAGAAGGTGTCGAGACTATCCCAGAAATCACTAAGTATGCAGCTTTGCACTTTATACGGCATCACCTCCACCTCGATCTCAAAACTGAATATCTAATGGAGGAAAACTCACTAGCCCTATGGACCTCCCTCAAAGAGCGTTATGACCAACAAAGAGTGGTCATGCTGCCCGAAGCACAATGCGAATGGTGAAACATTTGTTTCCGGGACTTCAAGTTCATGGCGGCTTACAATTCCGCCGTTCACAAAGTCAATGCTAAGTTGAGATTCTGCAACACGGCTGTTTCAGATATAGATCTGATTGAGAAAACCTTGTGCACTTTCCATTCTTCTATGCACGTATTGCAACAGCAATACCGCCAACAAAAATACACCAAATATTTTGAATTGATTTACACACTACTTCAGACAGAAAATTATGATAAACTTCTCATGAAGAATCATCAAAGTGCCACTCCCTAAAGTCCATGCCAATACTCAGAATTAATTTATTGATCATAAGAGAAACCATAAGGAGTTCAAAGAAATGTGGAAACAAAACAACAAGCAGAAAAACAAGTTTGACAAGGGCAAACATCATTTTTTAGAAAAAATGTACGAATCATCGTACTAAAAAATGCCGAACTCCAAAGCACTTGGTCGAATTGTACCTTCAATCCAAGGGAGAAAGCAAACAAGTTTAAGGAGTAAAATTCAAAGTTCACTTCGATGAACAACCCGACCAAGCCAAGAAGGATGATGACCCCATGGATCTTGATGACATGCTTGTGGAATCCAATTCCCAAGGCATGTATGAAGATCTCAATTAGTCTCCCTATTATTCCTAAATTATGTCATTAGCCTATATTGTACGTACTAATTCCTAAAAGACGTACTATATTGTCCTATATCTTATTGTATTGTATTATGTACCTCAGACATATATTTAATATATATAATGTATGTACTCTATATAAATTAAGTTCATAATGAAAGGAGAAAAATATGTTTAGTAGATAGTTGCACCACTAACATAATTTTAAGAAAATGAAATATTTCCATACTCTGAAAAGAGGAAAGGAAATGTTATGACTATCGTTGGACGCGATGACATAATTATTGGTTTTGGTCAAGCCACAATCATTCTCCCCATGGGTACGAAAATAATAATCGAGAATGCACTCTTGTATCCCGATTTTACTTGTACGATACTCAGTTTTAAAGATATCCTTAAAAATGATTTCCATGTTGAAACTTGTGTTCAGAGCAATGATGAAAATCTCCTCATCACTAAGACCAACGGATATGACAAATAAATACTTGAGAAAATTCCTTCTTTATCATCTGTGGATTGTACTGCACATACATAAAATCAATCTCACATGTTGCGTACAAAGTAATTTTTCAAAATCTTGACAAATTCAAGGTTTGGCATGATCGCCTTGGTCATTTCGGCATAGGGATGATGAGAAAAATCATTGAAAATTTTGTTGGTCACGGCTTAAAACTTGCAAAATTTTCCAAATGCTCAGATTTCATATGCACTACATGTGCTACAAGGAAATTAATCTTAAGGCTCTCTCACCTTAAGATCTAAAATGAATTACTTAATTTCCTCGAACGCATTCAAGAAGATATATGTGGTTCTATTCAGCCATTATCTGTACCATTTAGATATCTTATGGTCCTCATTGATGCATCCACAAGATGGTCGCATGTGTGTCTATTATCCACAAGGAATCATGCTTTTACTAAATTAATTGCTCAGACTATCAAATTAAGAGCAAATTATCCTGAACATAGGATAAAAACCATTCAAATGGACAATGCCACTGAATTCATTTCACTAGCATTTAATGATTATTGCCTAGCATTAGGTATGAATTTGGAGCATTATGTCTCTTATGTACATACTCAAAATGATTTGGCTGAATCTCTTATCAAAAGAGTCAAATTAATTACTCGACCACTTCTACAGAATTCAAATTTACCAACATCTTGTTAGGGTCATGTGGTTTTACATGCCGCATAATTAATCCAAATTTGACCAATTGCATATCATAAGGCTTCCCCATTGCAGCTATTACGTGAAAATCAACCAAATATTTCTCATCTGCCTCAATTTGGTTGCGCTATACACGTACCGATATCACCACTGCAACGTACACCAATGGGCTCTCACAGAAAAATGGGGATCTATGTGGGGTGTAATTCTCCCTCGATAATAAAATGCGTCGAGTCCCTAAAAGGGGACTTATTTACAACCCGGTACGCTGATTCCATCTTTGATGAGGACAGTTTCCTGCCATTAGGGAAGATAACGAAAAATATCACAAAGAATGCCGAGAAAAGATTGGAATGTCATAGGCATTTAATCCTTAGATCCACGTACTAAAGAATCTGAATCTGAAATTCAGAAAATAATAAATTTGTAACACATTGCAAATAACCTGCTAGATGCATTTACTGACCATAAAGGTGCTACAAAATCATATATTCTGGTAGTAAATGTGCCAAAAGAGTGGGTGTACCTAATAAAACCACTCATCTCTCTAATGAGAGCAAAAGGGGGAGAACTTTGGTCACAAAGGATCCAGTTTCTCAAAAGCGTCTGTGGAAACAGAGAACACTAATTCTTCAAATCGTAAATGCAACTCAATCTCAAAAAGTGAAACACTTATCGAATGCTCAACATCCACAACCCAGTAAAAATGTGCACACAAATTTAAATGCTAGGACATCGAAATATCCTAACTCTAATGTTTAGGAAAATCACAATGAGTTAGAAGACATTAATGAAATTTTCATAAACCATATTGATTTGAAAGAATCTTTTAATAGAAAGACTATATTTGTTGACATATACTTCTCCTAAAAAATTGCTAAGAACCTTCAATTGTATCCAGAACCTAAATCCACGGTAGAGTGCCTCAAGTGCTCGGATTAGTCCAAATGGAAGGAAGCAATTAAGGTAGAATTGCGCTCGCTCAAGAAATGAGAGGTATTTACTTCAGTAATGCCTACTCCTCAAAATGTCTTCCCTGTGGGAGCAAAACGGGTCTTCATTCGAAAAAAAATAAAAACAATGAGGTGGTGAGATACAAAGTGAGACTTGTAGCACAAGGGTTCATGCAGAGAAGCGGCATCGATTACGATGAAACTTATTCTCCTGTTATGAGTGGAATAACATCCCGATATTTAATACCTTTGGTAGTACAAATGAAATTATCCATGTAGTTGATGGACGTAGTGACCACATACTTATATGGGTTACTCGATTCGGATATTTATATGAAAGTCCCTGATGAACTTAAAATCCTGAATCCAAATGCAAATCGTAACATGTGTTGTGTAAAATTACAAATGTCACTCTACGACTTAAAACAATCGGGAAGAATGTGGTACAACCGATTAAGTAAGTTCCTTCTTCAGAATGGTTACTCGAACAATGATGATTGCCCATGTGCATTCATAAAGAAATCCTCAAAAGGGTTTTGTATCATCTCAGTGTATGTCGATAATCTCAATATCATTGGAACTATACAAGACATATAAGAGGCAAGTAATCATCTAAAGACAGAGTTTGAAATGAAAGATCCGGGTAAAACCAAATTTTTCTTAGGTTTACAACTTGAGCATTTTCCCTCAGGAATTCTTGTACATCAGTCTGCTTATATCTAGAAAATCTTGAAAAATTCAATATGGATAAATCATATCCATCCAAGACAAATATGGTCATTCGATCTCTTGATAAGGACAACGATCCATTTAGACCCAGGAGCGATGATGAAGAGATATTAGGACCTAAAGTTCCTTATCTCAGTGTCATCGGAGCACTTATATATCTAGCAAACTGCATCAGGCCTGATATTTCATTTATAGTTAATTTATTAGCTAGACATAGTGCATCCCGTACAAAAAGATATATGGTTGGTGTAAGAAATGTCCTCAGATATCTCTAAAGCACAAAAGATATTGGTTTATTTAGAAATACGAGGATATGACTATAGTTGGATATGCTAATGCTGGCTACTTGTTTGATCCCTAGATCAAAGACTGGTTTTGTATTCTTATATGATGGAACAGACTTCTCTTGGAAGTCCTCAAAATAGATTGTAGTGGCTATTTGCACTAATCATTGTGAAATAATCGCATTATATGAAGCATCACGCGAGTGTGTATGGTTTCGTAGAATGATTAATCACATACAAAAGTCATGTGGAATTGGTTCCTTAGAATCACCAAGTATTATCTACGAAGATAATTCCGCTTGTGTTATACAAATGCAATCAGGTTATATAAAGAGCAATATCACAAAGCACATTGCTCGTAAAATCATTTTATCTCCATGAATCACAGAAAAGCGGAGAGATAGAAATCTTGCAAACTAAATCTTGTGAAACCTAGTAGATTTGTTCACAAAGTAGATTTGTTCACAAAGTCTCTACCAACATCTTTATTCTAAAAATATACTCATGGAATTGGTATGAGGCAAATTCGACATTTGCAAGGTTCAAGGGGAGTAAACTCCTAAAATATAACCTGATAATGATTATCAGATCATATATATTGTACTCTTTTTTTATGAGTTTTTCCAATCTAGCTTCTCATAAAAGGTTTTTAATGAGGTAATATTGATACAAGCACTCATATATGTCATATCATTTTCTCCTTCTTTTTCACATTGGGTTTTAAAAGAGTTTTCCATGACATATTCTTTTCTCCTCATATTTTTCCCACATGATTTTTAGAGGAGTTTTTCAAATACTCTTTATATACAAAGATGAAATTAATCAAGGGGGAGTGTTGTGAACCTCCATGTCTCTTCCTGGAGACAAATTCTCTGTGTCCAATTGCTGTCCATTTCCACTTGCAGCACAGATTACCACTCAAACCTCCCCTTTTAGGGGAGACGTAACATCACCTAATTCCCAAAGGGCTCGCCAACGTTAGATAGGCATGTATGAATCCTCTTACATTACAGTGGAGTAAAGTTTCTGAAAGTGTCACCGGATACCGAAAGGAAAGGAGAAAACGAAGCCAAAGTGAAAAAGAAATTTAAAGAAGACGCCGCCTGAAGCGTTCGTCCCAACTAATAGGCTTCTTTTGCATATTGCTAAATGTGGATTTCTGCCAGCATTGCGCGGCGTCGTCTTTCCACGTATGAAAACCACGCAGTACTGAATTCAGCACGACGTGCATGTAGGATCCGAAACAATTCCTCACTGCCCTGTAGCACGGACGGGAGCAGATGATCAGATGGCATTTGAGCGCACATTTTTTAAATTCAGAAGCTTTTGTGTTGAGCACACTTGATGATCTTATTCTCTGGTCAATAGTCATACATTGATCATTGATTCCACCAGGAAAGAAATCAGTGGAAGAACAAGATCAAGCTCACAAATGACTAAGTATACTAAATTTCTTTCCCTTTTGCTGCAAAGACTAGAAGGGATTGACACCATCAGCAGACTGAATCAGCAACAGTATAAGTGCCTGTGCCTCTAGTCGCATGTCAATCTGCGGACCAAATCGGGGGAGGGAAGGAGAAATACCTTCTTGCGTGGTGGACCGGTCGCGGGGGCAGATGCAGTCGCTCCCGTGCCAACCGGGTGCAGCGGCGGAGCAGGGTGGCCGCACGGGACCGTGGCGACGGAGACGGGGGAGCGGCCGCGGGGTCGCGCACGGACGGGGGAGCGGCGCCGGGGTCACGCACAGGGTAGCGGCGGGGCGGACGAGGTAGCGGCGGCGGGTGGCCGGACAGGGGCGCGGCGGCGGGGTTCGCAGACGGGACGGGGCACGATCCTGGACCGGTTCATCTTGGAGAGGGAGACGTGGTACAGCGCCGCCTCGCGCAGCGCGCGGTGCCCCGCACCGGTGCTCGCGAACAGCTCCAGCAGCGGCGGGATCGCGCTGAGCGCACCGATGGTGGCGCGGTTTTCGTCCTCCACGGCAAGGCTGGCCGCTGAATCGCCCCAGATTATGTGCCCTCGGCTCGGCGCTAGGTGGGAAAGCTCGCCGTGACGGATGGAGAGGAGGTTGGGGTGGTGGGGGTGGGGGAAGCCAAGAGGGGCGCATAGGGGGGGACGATGAAGAGGCGCTCGTCGGGGCGGGTGCGGGGGAGCAGGAGCGGCGGGGACAAGGACGCCATGAGGCGGTGCGGCAGGCGAGGCAGGCGGGAGGAGGAATCGGAGGAAGGCGTCGTCAGCGAGGCGGTCGTCGTTGCTGCACACGATTTCTTCCGCCCAAAAAGTCCAAACACAACGCGACGTAGTACAACGTAGCGCAACACAGCGTGGCAATCAAATCCGAGACGACGGTAGCAAATGCGGGCGTGATCCCGGAGGTGATCCGTGAGCACGGTGGCGTAGCAAATGGGTGGGTGGATCGACTCTCCAACGCGGAATTCTGCAGTGGTCCTGGGGACCACGGGAGCCTGCCCATCTTCCTCCCGCATTAGCCCGCCGCGTCCCAGCTCCTCGCCCTAGACACCGGGGGACCCCGATAAAGCTAGTGTACATGGTGAGCAGCCGCGGTGAGGTAGAGCTGCGGTTTGTGCTTCCCGAGAGCGAGCGAGCGAGGAAGACGTGAAGAGGTGGACGAGCTTGACGACGGCATTATCAGGACAGTGACTAAGTTACTAATATGCCCTTAGCGGTAATTAACTAAAGTGCTCTGAGATTCGTGCAAAATAGAGCATAGAAGCATTTCTCCTGCTTTCTCATAGGAGAAACCATTGACTGCTAACCCAGTTCTACAAAAGTAGGATCACCAAACTAAAGGCATGTTTAGTTTTTATTTTTTAGGGAAAAAGGAGTTCACAGACCTAGTTTGCCGGCACCATGGTCTATCACAACAATTATTACTTGTCACCTTAATTATGGTAAGGTTAGATATAAGCTAAAACTTAAATCAAGTACCTAAAACATTGTTTCACAACGGTTACAAATATGCTGAAGTACACACATTAATGTCGCCAAGTACAATAGAAGGAAAATTACTATAAAGAAAGAGGAAAAGCTTTCAAAAACCCATACTACAATGCAAGGAACAATGTCTGAAGGGCTCCCAAAAGGGAAAACTTTATCCGTTAAACGTACACGCATGCCAAGATCTTTTTAACATCGATGATAGGTGGAGCATGGCATAATTAAGGTGACCACAGACTACCGGCAACGCTGGAACCAATAGGATGCTTTGTACGAATAACTTCGCTTTTGCGATCCACACGAAAAACTTAGCTTCACAGATCTCTCGATCAAATAGCATTGTGGTAGAGTGCAGCATTACAGAAAAGTTGTTCCAGGTATATCCTCTACTCAACCCAATTGCACGAACCTGACAGACCAGCCAGTAGTTTATTCCTCATGAGTCTTAGCAGCAAGATAAGTTATCCAAAAGTCAAGTTGAGACTGACATGAATAATTCAGCAACATACTTGATCTCCTTCAGAAATCTCTCCCTTCAAGACGTCTTGCAATGTTGAGCACCCAGAGGTTCATATTTAGTCCATATTACTGGACTGGGGAGTGGGGGCTAATTCACTATTCATTGGCGACGGGCTTACTACCCTTCAGGACTTCATGAACAGTCTTATTGATTATGCTATCTCTGGCCTAATATGCATGGAAACAAAGATATCACGAGTTCTTTCAATAGACAGTATAGGGCATTGCAAATCAAGAAAACACAGCAAGCTGACCTTTATTCCAATAGCCAGTGATGTTCTGACATTCACCACTTGACCTAACCTCAGAGAGCTTCCTTTGTTGTCCTTGAGGCACATGGGAACCTGCCTCGTACTTGCCAGGGTTGGTATGTGTTTTGTTAGCAATTTGGGATTGCAGTCAGCAGCCACAAGTACAGCCTACATACCACATTACAAGATGAGAAATATTGTCAGTTTTAATGTTCTGCATATGGGTATTGTGGATATGGACATACGTAATACTTGAAATAGCCTTTTTTGTTGCTCTTGACTAAACCTGACAACCAAATAACCCTAATCGAGTCATTTAATTGTTGAAGGGACATACAGAACCGAGTGAATTGTACTGTTGGTTACACAGCTGAAAGAAAACAAGGAGTGTCCCATGCTATAAAAGACAATGTTTACACTTTGCAGAAGACAGTATACATTTGATCCATAAATTGGTACTAAGGCCTGACATCGCAGTATGTAACCATGACTTAAGTATGTTAGCCATTCAAGAATATTTGACCAGGGAAGGAATAAGGCACTCGAATCTTTCTCCATACTACAAGAGAACAACACAAGATGATGCGATTAGACCAAGTAAAATGCTGCAATTGAGAATTCATTTCCTTCAACCTAATAGATATACATCATGTCACTCCAACTCCATAAGAAGGTTGTCTCTAAAGTCACAGAAATATAGCAAGTTGAGAAAGAAAAGTAACCTGAAGTGGCACCAAAGGAGCTCGCCGCAAAGCTGTGCCTGTCGGAGCTTCATTAGAACAGTGACCAGAATGAGTAGTAGCAGCAGACACAGCAGGCATTCGCTCAAGAATCCTTGTCACATCGTTGACTCCAATGGCAAATTGTTGCTACAAGCGCAAAACTCATTAATGTAAAAGAACATCAGAATATTATGCACTTGCTCATGACAACATAACTACTCTATCTACCAGTACGTTGGTGAAATTAAGTAAGGATAGCAATACCTTCATCCATATCATTTCTGGTAACCCTCCCCTTGAAGCCTTTGCAACATCCACGCTCCTAGAGAATAGTAACTTTTGTCAGTAACATAATCAAACACAACAAAGATATGTTGATAACAATAGTTACCTACTCACCTAATTAGCTTCGACAATAGGTCCTCAAGAGTATCTCCTCCTATGTAATCTGAAGTTAATCTGCTCAGGAAGAAACACCAAGCGATTAGTGACTTGAGTTTGTTTCTTTTTCTAAAGTGACTTGCACAAGAACAACAATACAGAGCATAGCTAGAAAGATAACTACAAACACAATGGGGCCAAAGAGTGTACGCTTGTTCAGCATCTTTCAATGACTTTATTGGCCATTGAGGTTTGTACTTCTTCTTGCTCATCGGCACCAAATAGAGTACTATGAACCGGGGAGAAGACCTATTACATGAAGAACTAGCATAATGCAACCATTCGGTCTATAGCATCCATGATATGTACAAGAAACACTTGTAATGGATAATTCGAAGAACTTCAAACATGGGATAATAATTCACTTTGGACATATATTAGCACCAGTACTTGCAATATTCAAGTTCGGTGCAAACAGAGCATTTTATGATAGTATAGTACTAAATGTAGTTCCTTCCAGAGGTGGAGCCAGGATTCGAACAATGAGTGTACGTTTTTTTAAGCTCAATATAAAGACTGAAAATAGACCTTAGCAAATGTCATATCACAAATAGTTCATGCTCAACACAACATCTCACAATAGTATCTATTATCTGCATTTGGAAGACATGTAATTCAATCACTAATTTCTTCTAGATACTACCAGCACAAGAAATAAACATGAGCGAGACAGCAGGGACCAAGGTCTACGGAGAAGGGTTACCACTGCTACCTGCGGCCTGCCGGATGCCGAACTGCGTACACGCCGCGCTTTCCTCCCTCCCGGCCTCCACCAGCTCGCTCGCCGGCTCCCCGCCGCGGCGCCGCCGCGCGATTCAGCTCGCCCTCTCGTCCTTCTTGCCCCGCACTGTGCGCAGCTGCCCGCTCCCGCGGCCGCCGGTTCCAACCCCACACGGTGAGCCGCCGCGCTCTGTAGCTGCTGCTTGGTGCCCAGGTGCTGACCTGATTAGGTGGACTTTGGAGTTAGCATGGGGGGTGTGATGGGCCCTGATTGTTGGGCTGATGGGAGCAGAATTTAAGGGAGGGAATGCAGGACGGGAGTTTTGGAGCGGGCTGGACTATGATAACTCAGTTTTTTCTTTTTCCCGAAGGCGTTAACTCAGTTTTTTCTAATTACTAGTAAGCGTGTCCGTGAAAATTCACGTGTATATTGTGACAGAGTGGCGCAACAGGAGCATTGCAGCGGTCCATATGTTACAAACATAATTTACAAACTCGAAGTACAACATAAGTCTTACAACACATTCCCAAAAGTACGGGGAATTTAAAACCGTTATTGTTTAGTTACAGCAAAAGTCTTAACTACACCTAACCACTTTTACGACCTACTACTCTACTCGGCGTTGTCTTCGTCGCGGAACTCGATGTAGTAGTCGACGCCTTCGTCCTCCTTCGTCGGCGCCTGCTCCTCGGGAACTTCTTCGTCGACCTCGACATAGACCACCTCCTCCTCCGTCGTCGGCTCACAGTCTACTCAAAGGAATTAGATAGAGGGATGAGTACAAAAGGTACTCAACAAGTCCAGGAATAGCAAAGAGGTGTTTGATGCACTATCTACTGAGAACGACAACGTTCACCAAAAGTAATGCAGTTTGTAAGGTAAGGGAGTCAAGTTTTAATTAAAGAGACTAATGATCTCCTGTCTCACAAGCTGCTAGGATTCCCGATGAATCCCTTTCTTGTCGGGTTCGCAGTTCCAACCGGGAACACAGAGTGACAATGCCACGATTCAATACACTCTGCAGAGGTGCACAACTGTACCCACAAACGATCAATAGTCATGGAGTTCATGTCGTCACATGCACTACCAGACCGTCAAATCACAGAGCCGTTTCTCCGCCCGCTCGGTTATACCCCGCGTCGTAGTCCTGCACTACGGGCAAGGACTACCAGTCTCGCGTTGATACTACGGATACAACGCTTGTGGATAGCCAACGGCTAGCGCCACCTTCCCAATAGCTGATACTCCGGATACAACTATTGATGTCTTCCTTTCCCGGGGGAGTATAGACCTAGGGTAAAGGGTACTTTAGCCCAGCCCCGCCCATACAGGGTATGTGGTATGCGCGATCGCTACGGCCCTTAAGCACAATCGATCATTGGTTGTATTAACCTTATATGAGACTTTCCCGTGTGATGAAATCCACCTTTCAATATGCCTCCAGCACCCTTTTCAGGATTTCACCACCTACCAAGATCACGCCCAAAAACCAGCGATCCAAATAAAACAACAATTGCTTGATCTTTAGAAAATAGGTTTTTGTGCATGTTATAGACAAGAGGGAAGTTTTGAAAAACATTTTCAACGGACATGAACAAGAAACTGGACTTGCCTGGTAACGGATAGGTAGTGGAGTTCGAAGGTTCTGCCTGTTGAACTCCGGTTTCTGATGAAGAGATAATAAAGTCCGATAAGGACTAATTCAAGGAATTCCAAGAATGGATGTAAATGACATGCCATGATATGCATGAGGTGATGCGGGTATTAAGATGGTCCTCAAAGTCTTTAGACTTAAACCTTTCTAACATCTCTTCAAAGATTTAAGATTTCTTAAGAATAACTCGAGCGTTAAATAGTTCAAACCTCATGCTAATTTTTCGCATGATAATGCTTAATCAATTTAGTTTTCGATTTCCCTTACTTGAAGTTTAATACTTTCACTAGATTTTATTTTAATTGACTTAAAATGTAAGTAAAGATTCCAAGAAAATTAATTTAGGCTTCACTCTCTTTTTAAAGAACAAAGCATATTATTCAATGTAAAATGATTCATAACTTAATTAGTTTTAAATTTTCTTCTAAGAAGAAACCTTTTTAAAGCTAAACAATTTGTTTCAACTTCTAAACCACTCCCTGATCCATACATATATATCTATTATTTCTTTTTTCAACTTCCTTTCCTTTCTATTTTAAAGAGATTAGAAATCTACATGTATATATTCTTAATATGTTCTTTCTTTTCATTCTTTTTTTTCATGTCATTCTTATTTTCTTTTCCATTTTCCATTTTTGTTTTATTTCTTCTTAATTTTTCCCTTCGGCCGGCCCCTTTTAGGCCCAAACCGACACCTCACTCATCCTCTCCCCTAATCTCTCTTCCTCTCTCTCCTGAACCGTGCGCCGCCGGCGCCCTTTCCACCGCTTCCGGTCACTCGCCGCCGCCTAGGGCGGTGCCCCACCGTGCCGCCGCCACCCCGAGGCCTCGGCCACCGCCGGATCCGCTTCCTTCGTCACCCTGCTCGGGCCCGCCCGAGCATGCGCCGCCGCCGGTTTCGTTTGCGTGCCCGAGTGCCGCCCCGGTCGCTCCCTTCGGCGCCGCTCGTCGTCGGTGCCCCTCATCACCTCGCCTCGGCCCTTGTTGCCTCGGGTGCTCCCCTTGCTCACGCGCGCTGCCTCCCAGTTGTGCCGCCTCCCCTCGAACTGGCGCCGCCTGCCACGGCCACCGCCGCCGGACGGTGAGGAGTTGGCCGCCTCCGCAACCGGGCGGTGCGCCGTCCTCCGGTAAGTGATCCTTCTCCATCTCTTCTCTATCTCCCCATTTTCCCCCAATTTTTAGGGTTCCTCATTGATTGGTTAAGCCAATTAGAAATGGTGAGGTCAAATCTGTGATTGTTCCAATTGGGAAAAGAGATGTGCTAGGTTCTTCGGGTTTTGGTAAGATTAGGAGCCAATTTGACATTGATTTTTGGCTTAAGTGGTAGTGATGTACGTATACCTGCTTGCTTACTCGGGTTATTAAGAATAGCCACTGCATGAGCTATCTTATGGTGATTTCTACACTGATAAGAACAGACCTATGCTTGATTTTTGCTAACTAAGGAGGATGTCTCTGTGATTGAACTGATTAGCATGTTATATATCTTAACCTATAGTCTATTTTGGTGATAGCTTATCTGATCATGGGATTAAATGTCCTATACATCTATATATCAATTCTATTTACTGAAGAACAGATGCTCAATCTGGTCCACAGAACTGATGAGCACAAATACTGGTTACTAATGCTTATTCCTTAGCTCATTTTTGTGATGGCTAAAACTGAAGGAACTCGAGAAAAATGGTAAGAACAGATATTACACATGTTTGCCTATTTGATGCCTTGGTATATTATGATGTTCATCTGAGGAACTTGAGAAATGTGATTATAAAATTTGATAAGAACAGATTCATTGCACTAGTTGCCTATTCGGTTGCCTTGAATGCTATGGTGATACTCTCTCTAAGAGAATTGAGAAAGGTATGAAGAATAGAAATCTGATAAGAACAGATTTTCTACACTCAAGTTGCCTAAATAAAAACCCAATGATGAATTCTAGCTGAGAATTTGTTGAGACATTTCTTTAGTGCCAAAGGATAAGAACAGATTCTACAAATGTCTCCTACACTTTCTATGATGCAAAAATGATTCTGAGGGTTCTATTACTATGCTAAAATGCATATGTACGTATATAGGGTTGAATGCTTTCCCAAGGTTTTTACCTTGTGCTAGATGGGATAAGGATTGACTGGGTTCTTTGGTCTGCTCCTAAGCTTGCCAATGGCCCTCTGCTCCTTCTCACCTTGATGCTCCAGATGTCCTTCTTCTCCTACGAGCACCTTGCTGTTCTTGATGAGTTCTTCCTCCTCCTACTTCTGGGTTCCTTTGGACCTCCTGAAGCTTGGCTTCTATAGAATATGTTGCTAGTATGCGTGCTGGTCTGGTGTATGCGGTTTAGCAATGGAGGTTGCACTACTCAGCTGCCTTTGAGCTCTTTCTACTGATGCTCTCCTTGGTACTAGCACTGCCACCTCATGCTTACTCTTGGCCGGCTGCTACAGCTCTTTGCTTGGTTTACAAGCTGTTGGATATGGCTTAGCTGATATTTGCTTGGGGCTGTCTTACTTGCTAAGCCATTCAACCTGAGATACTTTTTGTTGGCTGCCTGGGAGTTCACTCGATGGCTGCTGCCTTATTCACACTTGTTGCCTCGGTTCAATTTATATGAAATGACTGCTGGATATATTACTTGATGGACTGTTGCCTCATATTCTAAGGGTATTGACCTTGGTCAATTTATGTGGGCTAAAAGGATAAATATGGGTGGCTGCCTTATCCATTTATTTGGTTTTGTAAAAATAATTTCTCTTCAAACCAAAATCATGGAGGCAATTTAGTTTTAGGAAAAGCAAAATATATATTACTATTCCTCTCACCTCTTTTATCCCTAATATAAAATATAATAGATTCGTCCGATGAGGGTCTTAGCCACGTGGCCCTCGGACATTTTCGAAAACAAATTGCTTTACAAAACTATTTTCAAAAACTAAAATTATTTTAGGTCGTCGGCACTATTTTACCCCCGCAGTTAACCCTGCGATGTCGGCGGAACTGTGCCGATAAGACCACACATATTTTGAAATATCATTTTTGAAAACCTTTTGCCCTACAGCAACGGCACGATTCCCAACGGTCTCGAGTGCCCATACTCGATGACCCTGGATGACCGCCAACATTCCTGAAGGGTTTCCCCTTCGGTTTCCCGATGCTTCGCTACAGCTCAAGACTTAAAGATTTCGAAGACTTGAAGACTCAAGAATTAGGTTTAGACCTTGTATAGGTAGAACATTGTGTTATGTAATCTTTATTTCTTTTCTTTATTCATTTGTAATAGTGTTGTATCATTAACAATTGTACTATTTCTTTAATCAATAAAGTTTCAATTTCAATTATATTCACTTTTCAATGCATATGAATACTAAATGCCATGAGTAATGTGAATGTCGTGAATGCACAACAAATTTCCTCCCCCTCTCGACCTAACTCTCGACGTAGCTCGATAAGTTCGGATCAACTCAGCAACGCGAGTTGATCGCACTTCCACCTCACGTCCTTAAGGTCTAAGCTAAAACTAGGGTCCTTACATCCTACCCCCCTTAAAAGAATTTCGTCCTCGAAATTAAAGATGAGGTACCTGAATAAGGACGGGTAGTCTCTACGCAGATCCTCCTCTTTCTCCCATGTTGCTTCTCGGACGGGATGATTCTTCCACTACACCTTGCAATACTTGATCGCTCGATTCCTCAATTGCTTCCATTCTTCGGCAAGAATTTTGATTGGTTTTAACATAAGATAAATCATCTTGTAATTCCACTTCTGAGTGTTCCACTCTATCGATTGGTTCTTTTAAGCACTTTCGGAGTTGTGAAATGTGGAATACATCGTGTACCTTCGACAACGATGCCGGTAGCTTTATTTGATAAGCTACCTCCCCTTTCCGGTCTAGAATTTGGAATGGTCCGATATATCTGGGACTCAACTTCCCTTTCATGCCGAATCTCTTCACACCCTTGGTAGGACTCACTTTTAGATAGACTAAGTCTCCTACCTCAAACTTTACCTGCCGTCTCTTTTTAAGCTCCGCCGGTATAGGAAAGGAGTCCAATATAGAGACGTATTTGGCATCTTGGTCGAAGATGAAGAGTATGAAGTGGCCAAGTAAAGCATATGGTAATAGGATCTACAAGTGGTAGGCATTAGGAATATATAAATCACGATAACAACGAACAAGAGAACCAATCGTACCAACTTGCATGATGAGATATTGTAGTTTATCCTAGCCAACTATCAAATAATTTTGCCAGTAGCTGAACATTAAGCTTTACCGATGCTTTGGGTCTCGTGTGAAATTAGACACCATCTGCGACAAAAATAAAGTTTATGTTTCGAGAGATAAAAAAGGTTTGGAATTTGCAGGTGCATTTTTGGTGGCTCATGTAATCTCTCATTGCTTCATCAACTATCGCGAAAGAGTCAATACAAGCATGCTGGTGGGGACTATATATTTTTCTTCTCTTAATACTTTTAGTACTTTTGCGACGACATATATAGGGTAGGTGGTTAGCAAAAGAAACTGCGGAAAATTTTATAAACATGATGAAAAGAGTGATATGTGATTGGAATAACTTAAGCAAAACATCAGATCTATATAGTGAACTTGAGTATCTCTCAATAGCTGGAGCTCGTCGCGTGCGAGTATCCGTACGACCATCTTGGAACAATCGTTGTCCATAGGCTGGTCCATCTTTATTATGTCTTGTATTTTTTCTAGACATAAACTAATTGGGTAAGGCTTGGAGCTTCGCACCCATTCTTTTCTATGTTATTATACTTAATGCAACTGCATGTATATAATATAAGTGACTTACTCCAAAGGCTCAATGGAAGCCAAGGATGGTGGGGTTGCGGTGCTTATATAGGCAGCAGGTTGTATATATATTTAATATAAGTGACTTACTCCAAGGGCTCGTGGGAATGGAAGCCAAGGATGGCGGGGTTGCGGTGCTTATATAGGCAGCAAGTTGGTCACATGGACAAAGGGGGGCCAGGACGAGGAGGCGTGCGGGATGCGGATGCCAATGAGGCAGCACGCTAGTCACTTAGTTGGGTCCGTGCCCAAGTAGGAGGCGCGGGGCAGGGCGTCTAGTAGAGGACCCTGCTTGGCGGTAGGGATGGCCTGCTGCATGACTAGGCTAGGAGCTGGCGAGCTGGGCCGGTTGATGGGCCTGCGGGCAAGCTGAGCGGCGGAGGGGAGAGGGAAAACGGGCCGGGCCCATAAAGAAGAGAGGAAGAGGAGAATGGCTGTTGTTTGGAAATGGGTTTTTCATTTATTCAAAACAGATTTAGGATAAATATATAGTATAACGTGCATCATAGTCTATTGTTCTAAAAAGGATAAAATAGTATCTTTAACCAAAGATGGAGCATATACAAATAAGCAAATCATTGGTTCTATTGTAGATCTCTATATATGCTTGATGTGGAAATTCCTCGCGATGGAAGCTTCTAGAGCTTGGTGATACTTCCCAACCAAAAGCACTCTTCCCCCATGACCAGCACCAAGTGTCTCTAGAATGTTCTGCACATCTACTTTCACCCCGTCAATCCCGGCAGAGGCAAGATATGAATGGAGCTCATTGTAGAAACTGAATACTTTCTCAGGGTTCACAAGGCCAAGGCCATTAGCCGTTATGCTGTTCAAGCGTCACAAGGTTCGTTCTTCTGAACTCCTGGTGATGACACTGGGTATTGCATATTTGATTGGCAGTGCTCCATCCCATCAACGCCAGGCCTTACTCCACCCTAGTATCCAGTAATCACATACCATACATAAAACATACCTAAAGTTTGCAACAAAAAGTAGGGAAGATGAGAAATGTCAGAAATTTTGTCCTAACTGTATGAGGCAACAAACTAACAAACCACCATACTTTAGCTCATGTTTCCCCTTAATTTCACTGACAATATGTGCAAGGCCGTCTTCCCTGTGACCCTTCCTCCCATTTTTCTGGAAGTTGTGGTTTTCCTTAATATGAATTAACCTGTTTATGAAGCTATAGACAAATGAATGCAGAGATCAGTAATCAGAACTAAAGCTCTAGAGAATTTATGTAGAAATTAGGCATCGCAGGTAAAGCTTGAGACACGAATGCTGATAGGGCGCTTACTTGGCTGCATTATTAGATATACACGCAGTTCCTGTAGGATCCATGCTGACTGATTGCCACCAATCATCGATTATGACAAATTTAGGAGCTGTTCCAGCTTTTTGTAAATTGAAAATACAAAATATGTTGGATCGGAGGCTTCTCGACAGAGGAGGGGTGAATGTCGGTTTAAGATTCTTCTTCAAATTCAAATACAGATAGCAACTGAGATACTACTGTAAATGACAAAGAAGATGCAAAGGAAAAACCCTAGAAAGTCCTTGGCGATGTGGAGCTCGTCGATAGCTTCGAAACGAGTCCAAGATCACTGAAAACGGAGTCCGGATGAAAAAGTTACGACCAAAACAGTGCACGCAGCGCAGCCAGATTTTGCTACCCCGGACATTCCGGACTAGAATGTCCGGATACTCCAGATGTACAATCTGAAAATCAATTCATCTCGGGATAATGTCCGGAGACTCCGGGTTTGGGCCAGATACTCCGGATGTGTTTTTTCAAGACCTCACATTACACATCCGGACATTCCGGGTATTCTTGTCCGGAATCTCCAGGTGTAGTCCAGAACTTCGAAAACCCTGTTTTTCGTTGGAACTTTTGCCCCCGTTTAAAATCCGTCCAACCAAAAGAAATGAAACTTTGCAGATGAGTTTAGGGATGCTCCTGAGCTCCTTCTGGTCCACTGCCTCTTCTTCTTCATCAGGGCCAAGTGATGTTGCAGTAGACATCGGGGTATTGATTGGCTTGGCATCGCTCATCCCGAACTTCTTCAATAGATCCTTGGTGTACTTGGCCTGATGTACAAAGATGCCCTCCTTTGTCTGCTTGATTTGTAACCCTAAGAAATATTGGAGCTCACCCATCATGGACATCTCAAAATCCCTGCTCATCATCTCAGAAAACTTGGACACAAGAGCATTAAAGGAGCCACCAAAGATTATGTCATCCACATAGATTTGCACTATCAGAAAGTCATTGCCATGCTTAAGAAGAAACAAGGTTTTGTCTACCCTCCCCATTTCAAAACCATTTTGAATCAAAAAGCTCTTAAATCTATCATACTAAGCTCTAGGTGCTTGCTTAAGACCATAGAGGGCCTTGGACAGTTTGAACACATGGTAAGGGTATTTAGGGTTCTCAAATCCTGGAGGTTGTTTAACATAGACTTCTTCTTCAATGAAACCGTTAAGAAATACACTTTTCACATCCATTTGATAAAGCTTGAACTTTTTAGAAGCTGAAAACGCAAGCAAAATGCGTATAGCCTCCAAGCGAGCTATCGGTGCAAAGGTCTCATGAAAATCCTCAATTTGACTAAACCCTTGGGCTACAAGTCTAGCCTTGTTGTGAACAACAATGCCATCCTCACTTTGCTTGTTCTTGAACATCCACTTGGTTCCAATGATATTGTGACCAAGTGGAGGCTCTACAAGCGCCCAAACCTTATTTCTCTCAAAATTTTCTAATTCCTCATGCATGGCATTGACCCAACTATCATCAGAAAGTGCATGACATATATTTTTGGGTTCAAAAGATGCAACAAAAGCTGAATGCGCAAGTTCTGAGGAAAGAATGGACCTGGAGCGAGTTACACGCTCAGAGATATCGCCAATGATCTGTGCTGGAGGGTGATCCTTCTGGAGGCGTTGTGGACCCCCGAGATCATCTAGAACTCGAGTGGAAGTAGCCTTGGCAGCCTCTACCTCAGTTGTAGAGGAGGTAGGAAGCTGAGCTACCGGTGAATTAAGAAGGTGCCATTGCTGACGATGAAGTCATCGGTGCTGGACCCTCAGCTACTGTCGAAGAAGTCACTGGAGGACCAGTAGCTGCCACCTGAGAAGTGGGGGCACGGCTCACGCCACTCTCAAAGTCATCTTCATCCTGGAAGATCGACTCGGACTCCTGTGAAACACCCGAAAGCTCGGGTCTAGCAGAGCTAGCCTCATCAAATGTCACATCATAGGACTCCACAATAGTGTTAGTTTCAAGATTAAGCACTCGATATCCTTTCGAATGTCCAGAGTATCCAAGCATGATACCATCAGAAGTACGCGACTCGAACTTGTCGAGAAGACCCTTCTTCAGGATAAAATATTTGCAACCAAAAACCCTAAGATGGGACACATTTGGCTTCTTCCCAAACATAAGCTCATAAGATGTTACGTGTAGAGTGGAACGCAGAAAAACTCGATTTGACACATAGCAAGCGGTGTTGATAGCCTCAGCCCAATACCGTCGTGATGTGCCATACTCATCAAGCATCGTTCTTGCCATCTCAACTAAAGTCATATTCTTCCTCTCCACAGCACCATTTTGCTGTGGGGTGCGTGGAGTGGAGAATTGGTGTTCAACACCACGATCAGCAAGAAAATCTGTGAAAGAAACATTCTTGAACTCTAACCCATTATCACTGCGTATTCCCTTCAAAGAGTTAGGAAAGAGATTCAAGAGCCTCAAAGTCAAATCTCAAAAGAACTCAAATGCTTCAGATTTATGCTCCATGAAAAACACCAAAGAGTACCGAGAATAGTCATCAACTATGACAAGAACATACCACTTCCCATCCGCCGATTGGACCCGTGCTAGACTTACAGTGTCCATGTATAAAAACTGAGCTGGTCCGTCGGTCTTCACCTGATTGACAGGTGGATGAGAAGCAGCAACTTGTTTGCCATGCCGACATGGGGCACAAACCAAATCCTTGACCGGTTTGAGTTTGGGCAAGCCTCTCAGAAGATCAAGACTGCCAACTCTAGTCAAGTGGTCAAAACCAACATGCCCCAAACACCGGTGCCAAAGTTGAAAAACTGAAGAGCTAGTGGCAAGAAAGCATCTAGACTCAGAAGAACTAAAATTAGTAGCAAAGACTCTACCAGGGCAAGAAATACCAAAAGCAAGTGCACCCGAAGAGTCAAGAACACGACATCCATTCTTCTTAAAGCTCACCTCATAATCATCATCAATAAATTGTGAAACAGAAATGAGGTTGTATCTCAGTTTACTCACAAGGGTAACATCTTTGAGGATGTTGTTGTTGTTGACTCGCACTGCGTCCTTGTGTGTCACACGTCCACGGGAGTTGTCTCCAAAAGTGATGAACTCATCACCGGACGTCTTGTTGAGGGAGGTGAACCATTTTGAGCTTCCAGTCATGTGACGTCAACACCCGGAGTCAACGAGCCACATGTTCACCAACCCTCGCCGGTCAACATCACTCTCAAGATCGTCATCGTCACTCTCTTCTTCGGATCTCGCCATGAAGCACATGCCAGTGAAGCCATGTTCTACTATGGCGTCCCCGGTTTTAGGGCCGGGAACTCCCTCGTGATCACTGTACCGGTCCCTGGATCAGTAGCCGATATACACAAGTTAACCTGTATATCATTGTCATACATGCGTAAACAATTAAATAGACCGGTAAGGTCGATAATCTGATACCTGTAGCCCAACGGCTATAAACTTGCAGCGGAAATCCAGCGGAGTTGTGGCCCATCAGTATGCCATACCCGACAGGCAACTGACTGGGGTTACGCCCTAGCTTTCGCGATCGTAACCTTCTTCGATCTTGACGTCTCCTTCGTCTGGCCAAATCAACAAGCCAGGTGAGTACATGGAATGTACTCGCAAGCTATTCCCACAGGAGGAATTATAAGGCAATATTTCATGCAGGGGATCGTTCAAGGGATAGCTCTACTCTAAGTTGCAAGTTGTGCGGAAATGTAAGTTCTTGTTCGAAATACAGGATAGTAGATTCAAAAGCATTTTCGAAATCAAATTCGTCTCTGTCGAGACAGCATTCGGTACTGGATGATCCAGCAAAACAGTCGTCCACTAGAGGTCGGTAGCTCCAGCTACCGCCTCGAGCAATCCTTACCACCTACCCGTGTTACCGCCTCGCGGCCCGGGCTAGGTTTCCTCTTCTGCAATTCCTCGCTACCAGACCGTAGCTTAAACTGCTCACTGTGGACACATCATGCCCACGTCCTTAATCCCATTGCCCAGCTTTCACACACAAAACTCAGTCTAACTAGTGTGTGGCCTTACCAGTTCATGTCCATGACCGAGGACGCGGCTATTCGAATAGATTTTAACCCTCTGCAGAGGTGGTACGGCTTTACCCACAAGATGTAGTTCCTCCTGGGCATGCTACGCGTCGCATGTGTCCAGGGCTTGTACAACGAGACCCTTCTCCCGTGTTCACACTAGAGCCGGACTCGCTAGGAGGACTACCCAACCTTTTACATCTCGGATGACAAAAGTGGGACTCTCCCCCTTTGTGTCGGACCATGTTCCACGTACCTTGTAGGACTCTACTGAGTTTTACCCCCACGACAAAGTGAGACCCACGAAGAGCTTTTCCCCTACGCAGTCCCGTGGAGATCCTCTAGAGATTCCCGGATCCACTAGCACTACTCCCTAACTTCCCACGGTTCCGGGCTCCGGCATTAGACAGGGTACCAGGTCCAGTCCTTCCCATAAAGGACATGTGGACGTACGGTGGGGGAACTGATTCAGCGGCACTTAGGTTCGGTCCTTAACTGATTCGAGCAGGACTCCATAACCAACCAACTCCACGGATAGCGACCGGCTACCCGACCATTCCTTCCGCAAGTAGCAACCGGCTACTCTACCTCCTCATAACATCCTTAGCATTCCCGCCCGAATCCAAAACCTCCATCACTTTCATTTGGGATTTTAGCAAACCTTTCATTTTAAAAGATTCCCTCGGAATGTATAACAAACCGAGGGTTTTGATCCCAATCCCATCGTATCGGTAAAACTTAGTTTATACTACAGCAGGACTAAGCAGGGCTATCGCCTATACTCCTAATTAAATTGTCGATCGTCCAATGATCAGCACTTAATACTAGGGTTACAAGGTCATAGTATCTCGGGCCTAAGCCGTGCAACTAATAGGAATAGCTAGGACTACATAAAATAATGATTTAACCCACATAGCATGCAATTTCATAAATAAAATAATTAACTTCACAAATATAGGATCTCAACATGGTCAAGGTGGGAATGCTTGCCTGGCCGATGAATATTGTTCAGAGTTCAGTCCCGCGTTCGATTCAGCGAGTCCCGAGATTCCCTCGCACGCTTCGTCGTATCGTCGAAAACTACACGTCGGAAGATACCAAATCAACAACGATGCGAGGAAAAACCAAACAAAACAGTCAACGTGCATGTATGTCACATAAAATGATGACGTCCTTAGTCGGAGGGGGAAACCATGCCATTAGGGTCGTTAGGGTTCTACGAGCTTCGGGCCCTTGGTATTAGGGAAGAACTCCGAGTGAATATCTCACGTAAAATGCGGACCTATTTGGTCGGGTTAGGGTTAGGGTCTTCGTAGTGGTTGATCGGCTTACCCGAGGTGTTGTCGCGCTCCAGGGCAACTCCTGACGGAGGATGGGGTGCGTATATATGGGCTTAAGCCAGTGGTAAGGTTCTGAGGTTTTAGGTTTGGGGTCTATGGGCATAAGGAATACCCGGGCCTATGGGTATATGCATATATGTCATATGAAATGATAGCATTTTTGATCATTTGAAACTTAGGTCACTAAAGCTGTTTTTACCTAATCCTTTTTCCTATTGGCCTATCGAATATTATGGATGCCTTGCGTCCGCTGGACATGATGAAAAGTTACTCTGGAGTTACTTTAAAAGTGACAAAAGCGTGGTATATGTGTTTTCACTAATGAAGATGGTACCCTATCTCAAGACACTAGGGTTGGCTAGATAAATATTTTTCTAATTTTGGAATTCTTTGGAACCCAAAAGTCTAGTTTCTAACTAGGGCTTCAGGACCGGTGGTCAGTAGCGAAAAACCGTTCAAAATCTAATTGAAACGACCGAACCAAACAATAACAGATTCTGAACAAAACGAGTTTGCTGTCCTACGCCTTCTGCATTAGATGCGAATACGCTTTCCAATCGCGGAGACAGAATTTGGGAGTGGGGTGCTGCTGCTCAGCTGCTGGTGGCTCTCGCCCTTACCTGGGGTCGGACCCTCTTGTCGGTCGGACGGAAGAGCTGCACTGCGCGGGGCTTCGGTGAGGGGTTGCGGCGGGAGCTCCGGCGGAGACGGGCTGGATGGCGGAGATCAAAGAAATGCCGAGGCCTTTACTAACGGCGGCCCCGGGGCTGGGCTCGCTGGAGCAACGGAGGGCGGCGGCGAGCTGGTGTCGGCGGGTTAGGGAGCAGGCCGGTGGCGGCGAGGAGGGGAACACCGGCGGCAGTGGTGTTGGGGCGACGGCGCTGGAGCAAGAAAAAGGAACTGTGGTGGGCGCTGGTGGCCGACGGGGTGCTGGGGGAACAGGGGCGAGCCCGGCGCGTGCTCCGGCTTGGCGGGCGCGGAGAGTGCGGCGGTAGCGCTTGCAACCGGAGGGAGGCACCGGTGGGTCACCTTGGAACCGGGAAGAAGGGGCTACGAGATGAGCCGACCGGGGGGCGGGGCGGCCGGCGGCGGATTCAGCTTGAGGATGCTCGTCGGCGGCGGTTGACGGTGCGGCAAGGAGCTGGGGCAGAAGAGAATCCCAGCGGCGGCTTGAATCTGGCCGGCGGCGGCCTAGCCGAGCTGTGGCTTGGCCGGTGGTAGGTGGCGGCCGTGGTCGGGCGGAGCTCCTGCTGCTGGAGGTGACGGGGCCGGCCACAGAGGAGTATTGCAGCAGCTCGACTTGGTGAGGAGAGGAGTAGAGGAGGTCCTGGAAGATGGTGGTCCGTCGTGGTTCGGGTGCTCGGGTGCGGCAAGATGAAGTGCGCGACGACGCGGCCGGCACTGGTCCATCGGGACGCGTGGCTCGCGAGGTGACGGCGTCGCGGCCGAGGTAGCGGCGTGTCGACGAGCATCTCGGGACGCCATGTGCTGTCCGAGGCACGCTGGTGTGGTGGCTGTCGTGAAGCGCTCGGCGTGGCATGGAAAACAACGGCGTGCACGCTGGTGTTTGACCGAGGTGAGGAAGATTTTTAGGGATGGTAGGTAGTAGCTGACCGGTGCATGTGAGGTTTAGGCGCCGGCTTCCATGGAGGAGCATGTGCCTCTGCTTGGCCTCGGGAGCAATGCTCGATAAGGAAAAAAGAGAGAAGAAATGGGAGGAAGAAGGAAGGAAATTTGGGATGAAGGGATTGGAGTGAGACGGGTTAGAAGAAGTGGATGACGTGTGGAGCCGGGGTCCACCTGGAGGTAGCTCCTTTGTTGGTCGGTTGGTACATTTCGAGTGGTTTTAGCAGAAAATGGAACTGAGTTTTGGCAGCAAAGGCAGTGCGTTTTTTCCTCGTGTTTGTGTCTGATGTGTTTGTCAAGAATCTATGAGCATGCATGGCAGGAAGGAGGAGGAAAACCAGGGAAGAGATGAGGCTGCTCGTGGGGTCTGGACCCGTATGCAAGAGTAAAATAGGTGGTTCGGTTGGTACCGCTTGGGTAGTTCTAGCAAAGAAAAGAAGAGCTTACAGGAGGGAGCAGCAGGGAACGGCAGCGAAGATAGACAGTGAGCAACAGAGATGGTCACCGCTTGATCTGACTGGTCCTTAGAAGATTTTTCGAGAGGGAGAAATGTACAGTGGTAGTGGCATATTATTGGGAAAATGGATCAATAATATGTTGGAGATGATTCACAAAAATTAGAGAAATTTTTGGAAGGTCCAAGCGGTGGATAATGAGTCAAATTCAAATTTGGCAAAATTTCGATTTGGAGCTCAATTGAGGTTTTTAAACTGGACACGAAGAACTGAGCACAGAAATAGGATCCATATTATGGGAGGATGCTCTCAGGACTTTTGTAAGTTTTCAGAAAGGTAAGAATTGAAGGAACTTCCTAATTCAAACATCAGCTTACGCTGCTATTTGAATTAGTTTGAAACATCCGAACTGGAGGCTCACATTTCATGATAGGTCATGTCGGAGTAGGTGGCGAAAAATCACGTCACTCGGAATAGGTTTGTGTCGTGCATATGTTTCAAATTCACAAAAAGGGGTGGAGGGGTTTATATGCTGGAGAGAGAAAAGGTGGTAAGAGCATCGGTGGACTAGGGTTTTGCGATTTCGTCGAAAAGGGGGGGGTGACGCCAGGGTTTTGTTGGTTTTGCCGAGAGAAGCGATGCAAGGGTTGGTGCGTATATACGCATATGGGTTTTGGTCAGGCGCTGACTTAGGTTTAGATACATAGGCAATCTAAGAGGATAACAGGTTCGACCAATCTCCGAGAAATTCCATTTGGCAAAAATAGGAGCATGGTCACATGTGGCGTATACGCGTATATGCGACCGTGCTAAGGTTTATCATAAAAAGGTTTTCGGACAGAAGTGAAGTCAATCACACTAGTTAAAGCAAAAAGTTTTTGTTAGCCCTAATTTTCGGGTTTTGGAAAATCGGGGTGTAACATCTACCTTCTTCTTCTCTTTCTTCTTGTGCTTGAGTGGCTCCGGTTCATCCTCGCTTGAGGAAGAGGAAGATGAAGAAGAGTTGGTGCTAGTGTCGCTATCTCCAAAGGCGGTGAGAGCGAAGGTTCTCCTCCGCCTCACGCATCTTGGGCCTTGATCCAAATTTGTTCTTCCTCTTATCCTGAAACTTAGAAACAAACTTGTTTTCTCTCTTTAGAATTGGGACACTTGGACCGAATGTGGCCTTTCTCACCACATCCATAGCAGGTGATGTCCGAAGATTTCCTTCTCCTATTTCTCACATTCTTGTATGCCCTAGAGAAGCGTTTTGTAAATAACGCGAGCTCATCCTCGGGAAGAGATTCAAGTTGATCATCGGACAAGGAAGACAAGGCTGCAAGAGATAGTCTAGAAGAAGAAAAAAGCATGCAAGTGTCAGAGTTGACACTAGGAGACACTATCCCCGATAGATCCGAGGAAGTGTTCCCAACAAGAGCCAAAGTCTTGGTCTTTGAACCATTTCTGTTCTCGGAAGTGATCTCATGAGTAGAGAGCTTGGAGAACAGGTGATCGAGTGTGAGAGTGGCAAGATTGGCGGACTCTTAGATGGCAATATTCCGCACTTCAAAAGCAGGCGCCTAGCCATCTCTGAGTTAGAATACCTCACTCCCACACTCCTGAGCTTATTCACAATTCTTTCAAATCTCTCAAAAAGCTCAGAAATTGATTCCGCAGAGCGTTGCTCAAAACGATTGTATTCAACTCTATATTGATCCGCTCAAGCAATCTTGACTTGGTCGGACCCCTCATGGTAGGTGATCAAGGTCGACCAAATCTTGTGAGCGGTATCAAGATGAGCAACCCACTCATGCTCCTTTCTATCCAAACCAGAAAGCAAATAGTTGATGGCCTTGCAATTGTTTTCAACATCAACCTGATTTGCAGCTGTCACTTGTATAGGAAGAGCAAAGTCCCTTTCGATGATTTGCCAAATAGCAAGCCCCTCTGACTGGATAAAGATTCTCATTCGATTTTTCCAGAACTCCCAGTCCGTCCCATCGAAGACAGGAGGACGAGTCGAGTATCCGTGGGAAGCCATGGCTCACAAAGCTGGTCAAGGCTTATAGAGAAGCGAGACCGGGCTCTGATACCACTTGTTGGATCGGAGGCTTCCCGACAGAGGGTGGGTGAATGTCGGTTTAAGATTCTTCTTCAAATTCAAATACAGATAGTAACTGAGATACTACTGTAAATGACAAAGAAGATGCAAAGGAAAAACCCTAGAAAGTCCTTGGCGATGTGGAGCTCATCGATAGCTTCGAAACGAGTCTAAGATCACTGAAAATGGAGTCCGGATGAAAAAGTTACGGCCAAAACAATGCACGCAGCGCAGCCAGATTTTGCTACCCGGACATTCCAGACTAGAATGTCCGGATACTCCGGATGTACAATCTGAAAATCAATTCCTCTCGGGATAATGTCCGGAGACTCCGGGTTTGGGCCAGATACTCCGGATGTATTTTTTCAAGACCTCACATTACACATCCGGACATTCCGGGTATTCTTGTCCGGAATCTCCAGGTGTAGTCCAGAACTTCAAAAACCCTGTTTTTCGTTGGAACTTTTGCCCCCGTTTAAAATTCGTCCAACCAAAAGAAATGAAACTTTGCAGATGAGTTTAGGGATGCGTTGTGACTATGAATCAAGTGATGATCATCATAGAAACGTCCCAAGGCACGACCTTTATCATGATCTTCCTAGAACACCTCAAAAGTTGGACGAAAATGAAATCTTTGATTTCTTGTTGCTCGTGAGGATTCTTGATATGAAATCAATAGAGTAACCTCTCACATGTCATAGCAACCTAATCCATCCCTCCAATCACGAAACCAAAACATCTTCGTGATTCAATTACAAAACCCCATTACTTGCCTTTCTCTTCAAGAAAATTCGAAATTAAGAGAGAAAAGGGTTAATCCTTGGATATGCTTGAACGGGATTAGTCTAGAGATAATCTCCCCATCACTTACTTGCCATACCACGAATCAAACCACAAAGAAGACAAGAAAACAAAAATAAAAAAGATTCAAAGAGTGAATGGCTCAAGAACACATAGGGATTGAGGAAATCTTTATGTATTGAATTTTCGTGGGTTTTCTTTGGGGTTTACAAGCCTCTCATCTAGGCAAAGTACTTCACAAAGTACAGCTCTCACAAGCTAATCAAAAGGGTTGAGGGATAAGCACCTCTTACCCCTCCTTTTATAGTGGTGGAGGCATACCTCCCACCACTTGGGCCTTAAGCCCACTTAGATGGCATGAGCACTTAGCACGCATCACAAAGCGTCTAAGTGACCCATTCTCCATCCATCTTTCATTCTACCCTAAGAAACTAACCCTAAACCGCTTCCCGGCCGCCACCGCAGTTTCTTGGTTATGCTTCGGTAGATTCCACGTTTTTACCAAAACGTCCTCGCACTGACTTGGTCCTCACGTCTCGTCTCCACCCGCTTTCTTGTCCTCCGCGTACATGCTTTTAAGCCGCACGATTTCGTCGCCACCTCCTTGACCGCATCTCAGCCCTCCAAGTCTTATGCCGGTCCATATGGCCGAACCATCGGCCCACCCAACTCGCAGCTGCACACAATAGACCAAGCAAAGCGTTGCGAGTACAAGTTTTCCACTTGACCCAAGTCAGCCGAGAAAAATCTTTCAAACACTCAATTTTTCCTTGAGACAAATTGAGAAACTCAAACAATCAATCATTTTGCAAGTACTTCCAATCTCGAATTCATGCAACCAAATTATTCAACTCCTCACAAGATAGCAAAATATTCATCACAACTATTGTCAAAGTCAACACATGACTCACAAAATATATTGTCGAGTTTCAGTATAATTCTCATATGATAAGTATTCGTATTGGCGGAAATATGCGAGATCGGTAAACACCTCTATAATCCTTCCTTCATTCCTTCAGCAGTAACATCTGTGTAAAATGCATCGCATGTGCACTAGCCAAACCAATTTAACATGTCTAGCATCTGCAGCTAGCTGAGTTATAGGCTCTAAAATAGTAAGGATGCATTCAAGAAAAGCAATTGTCAAATTGAATTAGGGAAATACAGCACGCGACGAACTATAGAAGAAAAAAAATCACAAAAAGATAGTGCTAATTGCAACTTTGTTACAACTGAAAAGATCGAATCAGTGAGTGAGTGAGTGCCCACCCCGTTGGTTCTGTAGTAGTCTTCATGTGACCAAGAGTCTTCATCGAGGACTGCGTCCTTGGGGAAGCTGGGGTTCATGATGACCGTGGCGGCCGACGACACGGCCGACCTTTGCCTCGCGGCAGGCCTTGAGCATGTTCTGCGTGCCCGTACGGCCAGGGCCAGGACCTGCACCTGCATGGATGGATGATCTTAGGAGAGAAAACTCAAGAATGGAACAAGGGGATCAGTAGTTAGTTTCCTAATGAAAAAAGTTGCAATTAGCAGAACCAACGGGGTGGGCAGCGTTGTCTCTGTCCTCGGTGGCCCGGCGGCAGCCGATGATGCGGCCGACCTTCGCCTCGCAGCAGGCCTTGAGCATGTTCTGCGAGCCCCTCATGGCCGGAGCTAGGACCTACACCTACATGGATGGATAATCTCAGGAGAGAAGACCCAAGAATGGAACAAGGGGATCTGTAGTTAATTTCCTGTTGAAAAAAGTTGCAATTAGCACAACCAACGGGGTGGGCAGCGTCGTCTCTGTCCTCGGCGGCGCTGGTGGCGGTCGGCTATCATTGTCGGCAGCGGCGGCTCCAGCGTCGGCAAGCGCGACGGTCAACCGGGGGATGGTTTGATCGGGGGATTTAACCAACAGATTAGGGGAGGTGGTGATGTGATTGATACATCATCTGAGAAACGTGGGACGTTAGATATAAAGAGTTGGATGGTGGAGATTAATTATTTGGATCTAACAAAGTGGTGCTTTTTAGATTAGTTTAGATAAGATGCAAGATGTCATCACCCATATACAGGTCAACCGCCTGTTGGAAGAGGCAAAACAAAGGTGTTATATACTTGAACCCAAATAACAAATTGGAAGTTTGTCAGAGTGAAAAGAAACAAGAATGTAAATGCTAAGGGGTAGTTTGGATCTTCAGTTTTAGCAAAACATGATTCTGTTAAGTTGAATTCGGACTATTTTCTATGAATAGAAACCAACATAATACCACAGGAAGTGCTTCAATAATCGACCAAACAAAATATATACATATCTAAATGCAAATTATACAGTCATTACATGGGTGTTTGAATGAGGGGGATTTCTTTGAGAACTTTTGGGAATTAGTTCAATCCCAAGGATTCGAATCCAAACCCCCCTATCCAAACAGGCCCTTAGGTAGTGATGTTAGTTAATATAAGTTTGCATGTAGTTATGTTAGTTAATATAAGTTCCATGGCTCAATGGCTCGTTACCAACTCAAGGTCCACCCAAATCAAACCCAAAAGGTCAAACCAATCAGCAATCTGTTTTCTCTGATGTATATCTCCTGTTAATTCTGGCTTAATGGCTTGTTACCAACTCAAGGTCCACCCAAATCAAACCCAATAGTTCAAACCAATCAGCAATCTGTTTTCTCCGATGTATATCTCCTGCTAATTCTGGCTTATGCCTCCACCATTGCCTTAGTGCACAAAGCGCTATCGACAACAGCATTACGGGTGCTGGCACATCGGTTTTGCCAATGCCCTGAAGGTTTGGTTTCCACTGCTGAGCAACTCCTCTCAGTTGGCACTTGGTAGTATTAGCGCCTAAGGCACAAGGAAGTGATGATATTTTTGGTGATTTGGGTTCAGATATGGTAGTTTTTCTTAACTATATATGGGCATCAGTATGTGGTGCTATGGAGTCCAAAATTCCAGCAATTTAACATGAGTATAGACTTTCTTCTTAATCCTCAATAATTATATTTGGTGCATTTATCTCATAAACTAAAAAAAATCAGTTTTATGGATAGAAATTTCACCTGTTTTCAACAAAACATAAAGAAAAGAAACTAAAAAACATCTTTCAGCCAAGGAACACTCTGTAGATGCTATTTCGACCTAAGGAAACAAAAAAATTAGTTTATTTTCTTCCATAAAACTCCTTAACTAAACCTGTTTTACCAGAATCTAATAAAAAAGTTTGCCATCAAAACAGCCCCTACAAGTTTATAGAAGTCTGTAATGAACTCACAAAGGCAAAAACAGAAAGGAATACATGTTAGCCTCAAACCGAACAACAAAATTGCCTCAGAGCATGTCTGAATATTCTTTTTTATGCAAACAGGACTACTCCACAAGATAATAAGAATTGTTTAATTAGCACACACCTTAATATAATCCCAGTCCATATTACCAACAGCAAGCCTGTGAGTTTCCTTGCCAATCATAGGTGTATCATCATGCTTGGCCATCAAGTAATGAGCAATGTCACTGCCTACAGAGTACTGCACAAAAAAGACAAGAATTAGACATGACGAAAGAAAACTGTAATAACATATCATGGCTCTCTCTAGGAGAAGAAAATATAACTACCAAACAGTGTTCCGTCAAGACAATTTAGCCCAATATGACCGAATAGTGCATCAAAATGCAGGCAATACCATGTGCATTTCAGAATTGCAAGAGTGAAGAAAAGTTGATGCCTGATAGCATCATTAGATAAAAAATTAAGGTCATACGGTCAGAAGCGCAAACACCGTGAAAGGAGCAGAAAACAGCACCTAGTAGCAGCAATCTCGACCTCTTGCAAGCCAAAACCACCAACCCAAGATTCTTACTCAAGATTAAGGATAATCACCACTTTTGCATCTAGATTCTTACTCAAGATTAACGATAATCACTCAAGTTTACCTCAACTCCCTGCCTACTTAAACTTGGCAACACAATAAGTACCCTTATTGTTGGTTTTCATAGGTAGTATATCGTTAATGTCCTACTACAAGATGTACAAGTTCTGAATATATCTCTAAAAAAGGATTGCAGTTCAGCGCATCAAGACAATTCATATGATTCATATATTCTTACTACATATGTTCCACCTTTACTGGGAACACATACCATCACACTAAAACTTCACATAAAACTGTGTGCATAATTGAAACTGCAGCAAGTCATATAGGTCGTTGCTAATGCTCACTTCGTTATGATGGGTGTCGCCCGAATCAAAGCTGTAGCTGAACCCGGTACCAGTGGGTTGATCAACATTGATAAGATTTGTTTCCTACAGCATCCGATCAATATCCAAACATAAAGAAGATTATAAAGAGTTCTAATTACTAAACTAAATTGAAGTAGGAAACAATATCTAACACACACTCTGTCGGAATTGTCGCTAAATTGACCAGCACATATACTTCTAGACCCTTGAGGCTTTGACAATGGCCGAGCTCCCCAGACATTCTGTAATGGAGTAGTAAGGTAGTACCCTTAGTTAGAAATTGATGCACAACTGGAAACTACTGAATATTCTTGATGTGAAGGCAGATCACCTAAGTTGGAGCTATGTGGCCTGCCGTATCCTGAATCCCAGTGTCAACCTCCAAATAAACATGCCAGTTCAAAATTTCTTATGCGATGCCGCACAAGAACAGTAGCCAGGGGAAAGTAAGCAAAGAAACTGAAACACAATGATTAGTTCTAAGGGGCATATCAACAAACACCTAGATGGCATGGAAGAGGCGTGGGACAGCTTACCAGTGTCTGTTGCCATGATGCTATAGCTGAATGAGAAGGTCTCCAATGTGCTTCTGGCCTTGAAGCTGGACGGCAGTGACGATGCCCCTCTACCATGGCAGTGGCTCGACATGCCAGATCTGGGAGGCAGCACACCATGGTATCGTGAGGTCAGGAGCGGAGCGGTACGGGCGGATCTGGTAGAACCGTGCATGGGGAAGGATGATTATTATTTGTCCCAACATGCTACCATAGGAAATTTGCATGAGGAATTAGTCTCGACGAAAAATTCTTCAAAACACTTGATATTTTCCATCAAGCACAGATTTATCCCCTCATCCAAGCATATCCATCCTGAACCATAACGATCATATTTCCCTCTGATTACTGATTAGTTGCAAATTCTTATTTTCCAATCCAATGGCACACAAGTCTAAACAAATCAGCACCCATTGATCACCACTTCACTGCCATTCTACGCGCGCAGCAAATCCATCAAAATCACACCACATAATAACATCCGTCGAGAACATTGCCTCAAACGCAAATTATACTATGAAACGAAACAAATGAATCAGGCGAATCCTCCTCACCTCGGAGTCCTCGAGCGGCCGCGCGACGGAGACCTCATTGCCCTCGATGTCAAACCAGTCGACGGACGGCACGGTCCGGATCAGCCTCCATGCTTGAGCTCTCGCATCCATTTAAACTTGGGCGGGTGATGGGGCAGGGGCGAGCGGCAGGCGATGGGGGCAGGGGTGAGCGCGGGCGAGCAGCACCGACGGCAGCAGGGTGATGTGGCGAGCGACGGGCGAGCGGCCGTCGACTTTTGTCGTCGGCAGCAGCGTCTCCGGCGTCGGTAGGGGTGACGAAGGCAGCACGCAGGGCCGAGCGGCAGGGGTTCTCGGCGCGAGGGACGGTTTTGCTTTTGATCGGGGATGATGGACATGAGAGATTAGTGATTGATGTGATTTGCTACATCATTAGGCAAATGTGAAATGTTAGATTAGTGGAGATTAGTGAAGATGAATGATGGAGATTGTTTGGATCTGCTAAACTGGTGCTTTTATTACTAGTGTAGACTAGTGTAGATATAGATGTAGATGTAGAAGATGTAGATGTAGATTTGATGTACACTATTGTGTGTATTTATAGGTATTCAAGACTTTATTTTGGCCAAAAATAATGGATGCACATCTGTACACCCATCTCCTACAATAGCACTGCCCCTGGTTCCTTGTACACTCGTCTACCATCAGTGGCGGATTCAGAAATGGAGTAAGTACGTCCGGTGCAAATTTATGAAGGACTAAAATCATCACTAAATTACAAACCAGATAACATACTTAGATTTTAGATAAAAGACACGTTGCCAGTTTACCCAGACTATCAAAGCTAAAGGACTAGCGATAACAGTCGGCCCCCACATTCAGGTCGAAGACAGACAACACAACCAAAACGCATAGGAACTTACGCCTAATTTGTTAGAGAACACCACCGAAAATACCCTCACTGAGACACCAACAACCATAAACAAATTGTTTTACGTGTGTACTTCAGCATATTTGTAGGTGAAACAAATATTTTAGCTATTCACTTATTTAAGCCATGTTTAGCTTATGACGTCTAACCTTGCATAATTACGCTTAGATTGTGGCTTGGCACGAAAAATTTAGGGCATATTTGGTTGGAGACTCAAATTGCCATGCCTAAGGTGAGGTGTTATCCACACCCCTGGCTTGCCACAATCTGTGGCAAAATCAAACTGTTTGGTTGGTAGCCATACCTCAGGTTAGGTGTGGCAGATTTTGTGTGGTATGCTTTTGGATTGCTTCCACAAATGTTTGGCAAAAAACTCTGGTTTACGTTTGGTTTGCTGCCATAGGTGGTTAGAACCACCTCAGTGCTAGAGTGGTGAGATCACCTAAACACAACCTCCATCTGCTAGTTTACTTATGAAAGAAGTAAAGGAAATCATTCACCACCTAAATGAAGATTAAAATAGTGTTTGAGAAAATTGGAGACGGGTCAAAGGATGCAACGCTTGGTTTGCCATAGTGTTTCATCTCAGAGACAGGATGTGACACCACCTCTTATGTACTTCTCCCTTGATGGACGCTCACTATGGTTCGTGGCCTTCACAATTGCAATGTCCAATTCCTGTTGTAGGGGAGAATTGTAAGCCATCAGCAAGTGAAGCAAAATAACAGTACCGGTCCAAACATGGGAAGACAGAAATATTATTCATAGGAATCATAAAAACACTTCAACCTTATAATCACTGTTCACTTTTGCCAGGCTCACAGTCGTTGTGTCCTTGAGAGCTCCAAGGTACTTCCTAAGGCTCTGTTGAGTGCCTCCACCCGCCATTCTCCTCAATTCACAGGTGATATCCTAGGTGGCCTGATTGAACAGAAGAAACAAACACTGTACAAATGAAATGTCCATTCGACACAAACTGAAATGCTGTTTCTCACAAACTGAACTAGGCAAACATACCCTGTATCTTAAATCCACAACTGAACTACGATAGCAGAAATAAGAAACTGCAAAGAAATAGTTGGATGACAAATGCATGGGGCCTTTAAAAATTCCAGCTTTGTTTCAGCAAACAAGAGTGGATCAGGCAGTACTGCTCACCAGACTAAGAATCATTACAACCAATCAAACCACTGAGTTGTATGCAAAGATTTTAGCAGGGGATCTCCCATTTATCAGATTAAGACTCAAATACGATTTCCTGCATTGCACAGGCAACCGCAAACACTGAAACACGCATAAGATTGAATTGACAGAGATCAAAGCAATTGCTGCAGATGTTAGCTAAAAGGTATAAAAGATCTATACAACAATGGATCCAAATGAGCATCACCGTAACAAAATTTGGATCCAACAGCATACAGCCCTCCATTTTCAGAAATAGCAAGGGCAGATTTCAGCAAGCAGTTCTCTGCCTTACAAGGCATGCATAAACACAAGGAACAAGTGTTTTCTCACCAAGGAGCAAAGTTTGAAAGTACCTGTAAATTCACTCCTTAAAATGTGACTCCACTGAAAATTAGCCTGCTTTCTTCCACTGAAAACACAGTAAACAAAGTTAGGAATGTAACATCTGCTAACTCAAGCACACAGCCCTCCATTTTCACAGGGTTTAAGACACTATTTGAAAGATACTTACAAGTTAACCTCGGTGCAACAACAAGTCACAACCACAAATCACTATCAGGATACAAAATAAGATAGATGCGTGCAAGTTCCAACCATCACTCATAAAGTCATGAAGTACCGCTTTAAATAGCATTACATTAAAGTGTTTCACTAAACATCAGAAGATCTACTTCCCAAAAGCAATAGCCATAGCACTAGTTCAACTCCCAAAAGCACCAAGCAGACACATCACACGTTATCATCTCCTAAATACCAAAAGTATAAACGTTAGCAACTAGCAAACTTCACAAGTTGCCATCTTCTAAACAGCATCTTTGTCGTATAAGAACCTCCAAACCCAAATTTGAAAAGTTGTGTCACTGGCACTGCATAACCAACCACGCAAACCTTCATTGTCCTTGCAAGATAAGTGCTCACCAACAGTAATTCTTTGCTCTGTGGTAATTGGGAGCACCTCCAAGCTCTGCCATAAACAAGCATGAGGGTCAACAACTTGGGTCATTTGAGGAGGAGCAGTGGCAGCAAGGGATTGCTGGAGTGACCTCAATGTAGAGTTGATTTCTTCAGCGGTCTCTGCGAAACGGCTCTTGACTTTTTGTGGCTTCTTAACAAGTGACCTGCTACCTCTTGGGGGCGCTTCATACCAACTCGGCTAGTGCTAGATGAGCAATTATCACCACTTGTAGGAGTTGGAGCTTTTTTAGGACCACATGTTGTTGGCAAAGTGTCAGAATCCTCCTCAAGGGGGCCTTCATGTTGTGCATAGCAGTTAAGGTCATGCAGCCCCTGAGAATCATCGTTGTCCGAGTCATCAAAATCAACCATGCATGTTTGCTGGTCCATGGCCAAAGAACCATCAGCACTAGTGCCCGTGAATAGCTCCTGCATCTCATTGAAGAACTTGACGGGCTTACAAAGCAAGCGCCTAGCTCTATCCTGCATTTCATGCCAAAAAAAGATTTAGGTTCCTAAATGCACTACACTGATAGCTTTCAAAAAAGAAATTAAATTATACATACACTGAGGCAAGACTTTTCAGACTCTCAAATAGTTAACAAGCATCTAGTGGCATCAAAAGTATTGCCACTCTTGCTCAATGCTGTAGCAACAAACTTTCAATTTTCTTTGTAGAGCCTGAAATGACGGTCAACTTGAGCAAGTGTCATCCCCATAGAAAATTTTCTATTTAAAGCATCGGCACACTTCATGAGATGATGCTTCTTGAACCTAAGTCCTGCATGTTGTTCCTTCATGTATTCAATGCACCAATCTAGCATAAACTTGCTCTGATCATCAGCCCAAGAAATGGTCCTCTCACGAGAGCACCCATCACCATCACCACCAACCTTCCCCTTTCCCTTGGCCATTGCTGTTTCTCATGAAATGAGTCATTTTGATTAAAACATGTGAGGCAAATAAGCATGAAACAGCCAACAATTTTACTGAAGAGAAAAATATAGTGAAAATAAGTGCTACAACTTAACAAAGGTACAACCAACAATCAGACTCGCATGAATCAAATACATAGCGACCAAACATAACAAAATACCACTCTAACATGTTTGATACATAGAAATATGACAAATCACATATTAATTTCTCAATCAACTTGATCTTGAGCTGCAGGTTGTCCTAATTTATCCTCCCACATTTTTTGAGCTAGTTCGTCCCTTTTACATGCCCATGCCTGACACTCCTGGTAAACATCACGATGGTGTCGTCTACTCCGTGGAAGGGCCGAGTACCAAGTAGCATCATCATAGACATACCCATCAGGACCATCTTCTAGGATCCAGTTATGGAGCGCACAACAAGCAAACACAATTTTTACTTGTGTTTTCAGAGGGAAGAATGGCTGACTTGCAAAGATTTTAAATCGATTCTTCAAGGTACCAAATGCTATTTCAACGGTTGTTCTAAGTGAGGAATTGCGATGGTTGAATAACTCCCTCGGGTTCTCAGGCTCTCTACTTCCCCTGTACTCTTTTAGGTGATATCGAACACCACGATATGGGGGTAGTATACCAGGTCTTGCAGCATATCCCGCATCCACAAGAAAAAATTTACCTACATCGTGATGGTGCTAAAACATTAGCTAAGAACTAAAGGAAGTTCCGGATTGAAGCCATGGGTTAGAATCTCACCTTCTGGTATTTTAAGGCCAGTGGGACGTGATAGCACATCTTATAGTACATAAGAATCATGGGCTGATCCCTCCCATCCAGCAAGAACATAGATAAACCTTAGGTCAAAATCAACAGCTGCTAGCACTTTTGGGTGGGAATGGACTTTCTACCCCTAAACCTATCCTGCATGTGGATAGGCACACATGCTGGTATATGAGTACCATCCAGAGCTCCTATGCATCCCTACAAAAAGAGAGACCTAGTTTCAAACAGACTGAATGGAACCTATAAATACATTGCAGATACCAATGAATAATTTTGGATGTACCTCAAAGTAAGGGTGAAATCTGGGGCTACTTTTTATCTTCGAATGTGTTTCAACAGTTCTGATGCATATGAGATCATGGGCAAGAAGACAAAAGGCATCTAAAACAACATTGAAGTACCTACTAATTGTCTCGCCTGATCGATAAAACTCAAAACCAATTGATCTGTTTGTCCAATTATGACCCACAACATGGATGAACATGGCAACTTGCTCCTCCACTGTTACATGGAATGTGTCTACCAACAGACCACGACGTCTCAGCTTGGCACACAACTTGTGAAAAACAACTTTTCACATGCGCAGTTCACTTATGCAATGAGCCTTGTTTCCATAATACATATGGTTTAGGCGCGACACCCTTTCAACATCTCAATTGAGCATGGGAGCATAAGTTATAGATTTTCTCTTCCTTTTTCGGATATGGATCCTGTATCAGTACATGGCTAAACACACAATAATGGCAGCAAGCAACCTTCTCCTCCGCATGTGGTAGTGATAGTAATGTATGTAATACTGTAAACATAATGTTCTTGGACCCATCTATGAAACAATAATACCGTTAATAAAATTATGATGGCATCAGTGAGTATAAATATATAAAAAAATTATCCAACATAAATTGTACGGAGAAGAACTCAATTACTCAAGCAAGAACCTACGGCGTACTACATCTTTGAGAAAAGAACACAAAGAAAGGTCAAATCTTACATTGACACAACAGATTTTACAAGAAATTGCTTATTTCTCCTCTCACTCGCACAAGCATACATCAATTCCAAAAGGGGGTTACGGTGTTACCTTTGCTCTTAACAAAAAATTGATCTCTGACTCTGAGAAGGAAGACCGTAGTGTAGGTGCAGCAGGGACACGGACAAGCAGCTGAAAGATTGGGAAATCCCTGGCTCTCGAATCTCGCCAGGGATAACAACACCACTAACCTCCCAAAAAGAGAATAAAAAAACGGTCAAATCTCAGAACAATTGCCAAATCTCAGCACAAATCGATCCACCAAACCAGCGACAAAACTAATCTGCTCCCTCCCTTCCTCCCTCGCAAATAACACCATCTCATACAGTAAAAAATGGGAACAAGAAAAGAGCTTCTACAAAGTACCTGCCCAACCTCTCCAGAAGCGACGCGGCGAGAGCTTGCTCAGTGCTGCAGCCTGGACAGGAAGTTGAATAATGCCTGGGCGAGTGCGGCGGCGGGGATTAAAAAGAGAGCAATCAACGAAAGCACACCAGAGCCAGCAGTGCAGCGTGACGGCGACGGGGGAACGACTCCTCCCAATCTCCCTCCCTTCCTCTCTCTAGTCTCTTCCGGGCTCCCTCACCAGTCCCTCTCCAACCAATTGCATCTGCTCCTCAACCAGATCCCTTGACTCTCCGCGCAAATCAAAACACAACCAGCGTTCTCGAATATTGTTTCCAGGCCTTTGGGGTTGTTTTTGTATAAACCTATATCGGTAGATGGCTGCTGCTTTTTCTTGAAAAATCAAGGAGGCCCAGATCTGCATGTACGAGATGAATAGGAGGTAAGGGATAGAGGAGATGGAGGAGATGATTGTTACGGTGGTGAGGATTTTTACCAGGGAGGACAAGATTGCAGCGGCGAGCTTGTCTTCAACTAGAGCGGTGAGGGGAAGCAGAACGCCTCTCAGCCATGGGGGCGTGACTGTTGTGAGGGGAGTGCTGCGGTGAGGATGGTCAAAAGGAAGGAGGTGACTTTAACCAGGTTCATGGGGATTTTTTTTGCCTCCGTTGGCATGCCACGGGCGGTGTGGCAGGGAAAAAGAGCGCCGCACATTTGGTGAAAAATTCTGTGGCAAAAGCCCGTTCGAGTTGTGACGAGCCTAACCTTCGTAGAGAACCAAACGACTGCCTAGGGAGCTGTGGCACGTCTAACCTTAGGCGTGGCAAGTTAAGACTGGCAACCAAACAACCCTTTAGTCAACAATTTAGGCGCCACAAGTGTGGCAAAGTTAAACATGAAGTTGATCGAGTCTGACATGTGGGCTATGGTCAATAAAATATGGCAAGTCATAATTGTTACAATAATTCAATCAGGTGCCCGTGAAATTGTGGTGCCGAAAAACTTTGTCCGTGATCTAAACATCCTTTGATTTGGCAATCTTACACTTAAAGTTTGTGGAGCTGGGTTAGCAGTCAATGGTTTTCCCTACGAGAAAGTGGCCTTAGTACTGGTGGAAGGGGGAGAAGAGGCCAGGTGGAAAGTACCACTATCATCTGCGAAATGAGTCTTCATAAACAGAATAAAAATATTGATACATTTTACACTCTTATTGGCATAGACGACAATGACACACACTCTATGCATATGCCCATGCATGCAACTCATCACACCAAGAAACATCGAAATAAATTAAACAGCAGCAGCACAGCACTGCTCCTTATTGTTGTCACACGCGCGCGTACGTGCGTGCATGTTATACCGTGCATTTGATATCATCAGACGTAGCACTCGTAGAGCTTGATGTCCATCTGCAGCCGGAAGTAGAAGGAGCCCTCGGAGGCGTCGGTGCGGAGCGTGGCGACGCCGCGAGCCATGAAGAAGTCGCCGGTGCCGCCAACGACGGATATGTCCCGCGTCTCCTCGTACATGAGGTCGGCGCCCATGAGGTTGAGGGTGCCCTTGCACTCCGTCGAGTTGAACACGAGGGACATGGCGAACCACGCGTTATACGTCTCCTTCTTGTCGTAGAAGTAGAACCCCTGAGCGCGCGCCGCCGGCTCCTCGCCCGCCACGGGCAGCGCCTTCCCCTCCGTCACCGGGTCGTCGAACACCACAAACATGCCGAAGTAGGTGCCGTTGCTCCAGTGCGACGTGCTCAGCGCCGTCGGCTTGGTCGCCGCCGCCGCCGTCGCGTTTGCCGTGTTGTTGCCGTCGTAGAGGATGTCGTGGTAGTAGAGCGTCATCGCCTTGCACGGCTCGTCGGAGCTGCTGGAGATGAGCCGCCTGCGGCCGTGGGCGACCCCCGCCGAGCCGAGCAGAAGCACCACGGCCACCGCCAGAGACAGCTTGGAAGACACCGTGAGGCCTTGCATTGTTATCAGTGCAACTCTTGCTAAGCTTAAGCAGCTAGTAATTAGTGAGCTAGCTGTAGAACACTATTGAGTGAGCAGCTCGTGTTATTGTGTTGAGGGATTGACCTGCGCATGCCTATTTATAGAGAAGACGAAGAGGAGAAATGAAAAGATTTCTGATGAAAAGCCAGATGTTACTATTTGTTAGATTTAATTGGGCCTAGCTCTTTAATGGACAATTAAATCAGGAAAATCCCAAAGGCCCATTCATTTATAAGGAGGTGTATTTCCTTTAGTCCCACATGGAGAGTTTAACTTGAGACTCACCAATTTATAAGGTGAAATATGACTTTTCCCTTATGGCATTAGAAGGGAATAACACAACACGCGTGCTCACTCGCTCGCCTCGCCGAGCCGGCCCGGGCACGTGGCGCGAGCGGAGCGGAGGCTGGAAGGTGTGGTTTCTTAGACTTTGGTGATGATTATTTTTGTAATGGACGCGTTACTAAATTAATTACGAAGTGCCTGTTCGTTTCATCTCCTGACGAGGAACTGAAACAAGTTCCCCTCCCGATCGTTTCATCTCCTGACGAGGAACTGAAATGAGTTCCCCCTCCCGATGGGGAGCTGAAGTTAATTACGAAGTGCCTGTTCGTTTCATTTCCTGACGAGGAACTGAAACGAGTTCCCCTCCCGATCGTTTCATCTCCGAGGAACTGAAATGAGTTCCCCTCCCAATGGGGAGCTGAAGCACTTGGGCTTCCCTGACCATGCCTATATAAAGCCTCCCACGGCAGAGAAGAATTTGCACAGAGCTCTGCTCGTCTCTCTCTCTTTCTCTCAAGCTTGATATCCCCCACCAGATCCTGCTGATCCACTGTAATGTTTGATATACCAGCGTTTCAGTGGAGATTGTTAAGTTGAACATTCACCTAGACAGTGAGGTAGACTTATCCACAACTTGAACAATGGACTATGCCTTGAATTGCAAGTTTTGTGTGTACATAGTTTCACTCAAAGTCATTGCTACAACTGGGCTGCCTACGCTACCCCACGGTTTGAAGCATATAAGTTATACTCCTGGCCTTTCATGAGCTTTCTAGAGATCACCCTATCTCATAGACTGTGACTAGCAGTTTAGCTCACATAGGTGTGTTCTTTCCAGACTGCTCTGTAGGACAGCATCTTTGCTTATACAAGTCACAGAACACATTATGACAAAAGTCCACCTGCCTTACAGAAAATGAGAGTATTGCATCTCCGACGGGGTGGGCAAATAAAGGTATACTCTCCAGTTAACCACCAGCTTGTTTTCCTAGGTCCTAATTCACGAGATCTCCGATCACATAGGTTGGGTTACCCCCGGGTTAACTTAAGTGGGTCTCATACCCATCTCCCTCGATGCATTGTCTATCACATTCCGTGACAAACCTTTTGTGAAGGGATCTACCAGATTCTTAGCTGTTTGGATGTAATCTTCTCAATTTCCTGACAGATTTCACCATTCTCTTCACATGTCTAGAAGAATTCATATTATCCTTGGAACTGTTAACCTTGGCAATCACACTCTGATTATCACAGTTCATGAGGATAGCGGGTATTGGTTTTTTAACCACTGGCAAGTCCATTAAGAGCTCTCGAAGCCATTCGGCTTCAACCGTGGCCGTATCTAATGCTGTGAGTTCTGCTTCCATAGTTGACCTCGTTAAGATGGTCTGCTTGCAAGACTTTCAGGAAATAGCGCCACCTCCAAGAGTGAATACATATCCACTTGTGGTTTTGATTTCATCAGCATCAGATATCCAATTTGAGTCACTATAACCCTCCAGTACCCTTGGATATCCAGTATAGTGAATGCCAAAACTCTTTGTGCCTTTTAGATAGCGCATTACTCTTTCAAGAGCATGCAAATGATCACCGCCCGGATTGGAGACAAACCGGCTTAGCTTGCTCACAGCAAACGCGATGTCAGGCCTCGTGGCGATAGCTAAATACATGAGTGAACCAATGATTTGAGAGTATCCCAATTGATCCCTAGCTATTCTTCGATTCTTTCGAAGCAACACACTAGGATCATAAGGTGTTGGAGAGGACTTGCAATCGATATAACCAAAGCGACTCAAGACCTTTTCCACATAGTGAGATTGCAAAAACATGATCCCACCATCTTCACCTCTTAACAGCTTGATATTCAAGATAACATCAGCTACTCCCAAATCCTTCATTTCAAAATTGTGAGATAAGAATTTCTTGACCTCCGCAACAACATGAAGGTTGGTTCCAAATATTAGTATGTCATCAACATACAAGCACAGAATAACTCCTTCACCCCCACCATGGCGGTAATACACACATCTATCAGCTTCATTAACAACAAAGCCTACAGATGTAAGAGTTATGTCGAACTTCTCATGCCATTGCTTAGGTGCTTGTTTAAGTCTATACAAAGACTTCAGTAACTTACACACTTTTCCTTCTTGACCATCTACTACAAATCCATCTGGCTGTTCCATATAAATTTTCTCATCCAACTCTCCATTCAGGAAAGTTGTCTTAACGTCCATTTGATGAATGAGAAAACCATGTGAGGCAGCCAATAATAGTAGTACACGAATGGTGGTCATTCGGGCAACAGGTGAGTAAGTATCAAAGAAGTCTTCGTCTTCTTTCTGGGTATAACCATTGGCCACAAGCCGCGCCTTGTACTTTTCAATAGTACCATCAGGCCTAAGCTTCTTTCTGAACACCCACTTGCATCATACGGGTTTGCAACCGTAAGGATAGTCAGTGATTTCCCAGGTTCCTTTAGCGAGAATAGAATCCATTTCGCTACGGACTGCTTCTTTCCAGTAGTCAGCATCCGGGGATGCATAAGCTTCTGAAATATGGGAGTATGATCCACAAAATTTACAATGCAATCATCACCAAAGGATTTTGCAATCCTTTGTCTCTTGCTCCTCCTAGGAGCTTCATTGTCTATCTCCTCAGGATTTTTCTCAAGTGTTTGTTCAAAATATTTCAAGGATATGGCAGGCTCAGGAGTTTGTTCAGATTCCCAACTAGAATTGCTAGGTGTGTTTTTCATAGGAAAGATATCTTCAAAGAATGTGGCGTCTCTGAACTCCATGATGACACCGACACGCACATCAGGCACTTTAGATTTCATTATTAAAAATCTATAACCAATGCTATGATGAGCATAGCCTAAAAAGATACAATCCATGATTTTTGGTCCAAGCTTGCGTTTCTTTGAAATTGGCACATTGACTTTCGTCAAGCAACCCCAAGTGCGCAAATGTGAGAGTGATGTCCTTTTTTTTCCCATTGTTCAAATGGGGTTATCTCTTTATTCTTTGTAGGAACTCTGTTTAGGACATGACAAGAAGTCAATATAGCCTCCCCCATGCCTTTGATAGCCCCGCAGTGTCTAACATGACGTTAACCAAATCTGTTAGAGTGCAGTTCTTCCTCTCGGCAACCCCATTTGATTGGAGTGAATAGGAAGGCGTCCTCTCATGGATTATACCATATATAATCCATTTTGTAGACATGCCATGATATACAGTTCACTGCCAGCATCGCTTGCGCCAAACTTGGCCTCGAGCGCATCCCACAATTCCTTGACATCATGCATATGTAGATATGCATCAACCAATTTCTCACCAAGCACACTAATGACGGCACCCACAAAGATGACGGTGGCATCCTGGAACGCTTTTTCCTGTTCAGAAGTAGCCGTTCCCTCAGGCTTGCCAGCTGCCACCCAGTACACGTTCATAGCGGTGAGCCACAAGGTTACTTTAGTTTGCCATCTCTTAAAATGTGGTCCATTAAAAGGACCTGGTTTTAGCGCAGCGGCAAAGCCAGTCATCGAAAATTGCATGGCGTTCATTCAGGCTTGAGAGAGAGAGAGAGAGAGAGAGAGAGAGAGAGACGAGCAGAGCTCTGAGGTGCAAGTTCTTCTCTATCGTGGGAGGCTTTATATAGGCATAGTCAGGGAAGCCCAAGTGCTTCAGCTCCCCATCAGGAGGGGAAGCAAAAGGGGCACTCGTTTCAGTTCCTTGTCAGGAGATGAAACGAACAGACACTTCGTAATTAATTTAGTAACGCGTCCATTACAAAAATAATCCTCACCGAAGTCCAAAAAACCACACCTTCCAGCCAGCCACGGCTCGGCTCGTGCTCGCGCCACGTGCCCGGCATGGCGAGCAAGTGAGTGAGCACGCGTTGTGTTATTCATTTCTAATGCCACAAGGGGAGAATCACATTTCACCTTATAAATTGGTAAGCCTCAAGTTAAACTCTCCATGTGGGACTAAAGGAAATACACCTCCTTGCAAATGAATGGGCCTTTGGGATTTTTCTGATTTAATTGTCCATTAAAGAGCTAGGCCAATTAAATCTAACACTATTCACAGCAACCTCTCTCTTACGCACATACTCACTTATATTTTCTGTTGGAATGTTTCATAGAGTCCGGGTAGGCTCCGGTAGATTGAGATTTAATAATGTCTCGATCGTTAGGTTATAATAAGAAATAAAAAGCAAAAAAAAATTAAAAAACAATTCCGAGTCTAATCCTGCAGCTAAGCTCGCTAAGTCAACCGAGCATTAGCAATTTTGTTTTTCATAGTGGATTGGTGCTGGCACCCAGACGGATTTGCCCTTGCCACCATGGATTATACCATTCCTAGATCCAATACTGATTTATTTATTGAGATTAACATATTTTCTTCATCTTTACTATAGCACATTTTTATTTTACATCTTAATAAATCCAGTTATACAATGTTGTCGTACATAGAATATGGTCAATGCGGTCTGGATCTGACTATCATATAATTGTTAATTTATTTTTAATTCCTAGCACACATAGAAAAGGATTAGTACAAACTAGATATAAATTGATTCATTACGAAAAGTGCCATGCTCCATAATTTAGAGATATAGAATATCTGAATCTTAAAACACAAACAAACGATGAATGTGGAGGTTAAATACCCACTGAGGGTAGCGAATTCAGAGTCTTGCACCATATACATGGGTTGCAGGTGTTACGATGACACGATGCCTATCAAATATACGCAAGGCATATATAATAGTACTATAACTGATAGCTCCAACCAGCTGGATCCATTGAATGGACTGTTCGGAGGGAAGTACCAACGAGAACTACATGCATGATGATGTACGCATGTACATGCATGGTGGACAAGGACAAGAGTAGCATCGGAAACTAAGCACCGGCTGTCGGATGAAAAATACTCTCTGTAGTTTGGTGTGATCACTTATTAATCCTGTGTAGCTGCACTGGGGACAAATAGTCTGGTGATATCTCACTTGTATATGGCCCCTTCTTTTCGGCTTGGGCTTGTGCATAAGCCGGCTCAAGCTTAATTGCCCACAGAAGTTCCGGTGGGAGGAAGCCCTAATAAACACATGTTCCCTTCTTTTCGGCTTATTTCCTATTAGCTTATTTGTTATAATTGTCTGTAATACCCTTAGAATTTGTTGTGAGCTTATTCTTTACATACATGCATATGAATTTGTTTGCATTGAAGTATTAGAATCTCCAATAAAGTCAACACAAATTTAGATACAAAATTTCCACGGCATACATTAGCAAGCAAAGATGGAATATTTGGACTTCATTCTACTGCATCTTACAAAATCATACTTTAGACCAGCTCAACTGCAAGATGCCATCAAAAGTATACTTTAGAGCGCTGTCGGATGAAAAATACTCTGTAGTTTGGTGTGATCACTTATTAATCCTGTGTAGCTGCACTGGGGACAAATAGTCTGGTGATATCTCACATTCTCTGAGTGTTTAATATAACTGTTGCTGCTAGTTGTAATTTATTTGACTTCTATCTTCTATAAAGAAAAGCAGAGCTCCTGCCGTTTCCTTCAATATCTCACATTCTCACTTGTATATATATATCTGCCTCCCAGCAGCAGTTCAACTGCAAGATGCCATCAAAAGTATACTTTAGAGGCCTCAGCTTATCCATAGACTTCGTACTAATATGGCCTAAAAACATGGTGTTGGTACGTGCTGACGATTTGTCGCCATCTCGCTGGGTATCCTGCGCCCCTCAAAGCACGTAGATTCCATGGGAAATAAAAAAACTTGCGTCGCAAGGGATCGAAGTTTTAAGTTACTGCAGGTAATTCGGAAGCCCATTAGGGCAGGTGATCAGCTTCTCATGTGATAGAGTTCAAGGAATTCAGTAAGCGTGTTTTTGGGCCAGAAGATTATCTGAAGCTGAACATATATAATCAGGCCAAATTAAGGCACCTCCTCATGAAATCTCCTGCAGCCTTTCTGAAACAGCAAACGCCGGGGCACGATGCAAGCAAAGGAAGCGGCACCGTAGCACTAGCACTCCACGGACGCCGTCCTGATCTTCACGAGCAAGCAAGCGCAGGCACGGCAAGGGCATCAACATGCATGTACCGGCGTAGCATGGGCTTCACGGTCTCTCACCGAAACTCGGCTGCATGCATCCCTGCGGCCAGTAACGGAGCGTGACCCACAATCAAGAGGGGCCCAATTATTTAATACTAAGCAAAATTATATAAATACGTTCACAAAGCGCCATGTTAGACCAGAGTTATAATTGTTTTCTCATGAACCGTTGGTACCTATATTGTAATTTACAAACAATTATTGGACAATTGGGAGAAAAAAACTAGCAGAGCATTTCAATTAAGATATGACAAAAGAGGGCTAAAAAGAGAAGAACTAGAAGTGATGAGGTAGTGCCTACTAGTACAAACTAGTAGTAGTTCTGTAGTTTAGAGGGCATAGATAAGAGGCATCGGCGGGCTAAATACATACACTGGCTGCAAGATGCGTACCTACTCGTAGTGAATAAAATTTGCGTTTTGGCAAGAGGGGGGCGGGTTGGTCTCCGAGACCCTCCGCCCCATGCCTGTGGCTACAAGAAGAGCAGAATCCCACGGACTCATCTTCCTTTTCCGCGTGGGCCACATACATGCTGCTGCGAGTGGGAGGCCCAAACCCTCGCACGGCCCGTGTGCCTAGAAGCAGGCCAGCTCCGTTCTCCCGGATCCCGAGCTGATGAAGTCCAGATGTATGGGGGTCAGCACGCGGATGATGTGGGGGGCAATGCAAGCCCACGTTCACCTTCCACCGTGCTTGCTCATTGCTCCTGTTTTGAGCCCCCGACACGTCTCGGCACTGCAAGACTCCCGTGCCTGTGTCGTGCGTGTGACTCATGTACACCACGACAGCCACGCGCTCGCTTTTGTAAACAAAACTCGATGACTAGATCCGTAGCATTGACGCGTTATGGTCCGTCTGAAAGAACGTACCGAACTATTACTGTGTAGTAGTATCTTCGATGCGAAAGGTTTAGGGACATTGCGTGGCCACGCGCCACGCATGCGGTTGTCCGAACCTGAATTACAGTGTTAAAGAACGCACGTGATCCATCCAGTACGCCAGATGGCTAGGCACGTAGGCATGCAGATTAACCCAGTAAGCGCACATGCATCCGCCTGGTGCCCTGTCACCGCCGTCTGCCGCCTCGTGGCCCGTGTCCCAGAGCTGGTGCCACGCCACGCCGACGGACGCTCTACTCCCCTGTCGGAGCGGAGGAGCGCTGCTCACACATCTGCGTATGGGCCTCTTCTCTTAGGCTTCTAGTGAAGCTTATGGCCAAATAAGCTAGAAACCCAAAAGAAGTGTAAATGGGTAGAAATAAATACCCCAAAAATCAGTTGGTAGCTAGAAGCTGGACATTTGGAGCTTCCCGAGCTTCTAATTGAACCGGAAATAAAATTGCCCCTGGAGTTGCACGGTTTATTACGAGAAAATGCCACTCTGCCCTCACCCTATCTCTCCCGAGCGCGTCCTCCCCCAACGGGATCCCATCTCCTCTTCTCGAGCGTGCCCCCACGCTCCGTGCTCCCAGCCCGAGGCCTCCGCCCCCACGCGCCGCCGCAACGGTCCCCGTCGCCGGAGCTGAGCTCCCCATCCTCCTCCCCCGCCACACGCGGTGCTTCCCCTCCCGAGCATCCTGCCCCCACGCGCCGCCGCGACTTCCCCCGCCGTCGGAGCTGACCTCCCCATCCTCCTCCCCCGCCACAGCCGCCGGAGGAGATCTCCGTCGACCCGCCGCTCCCGAGGACGCCATGCCGCCCGTGCCTTCCGAGCCGTCGGTCCCGAGCACCCCGGGCCGCCTCCGACGCGCCGCCTCCAAGCCAAAGCCGCCGACGCTCCCGCCCCCCCGGTCACATCCGCCGCTCCACCCACCACCTCCGTCCTGCCCCGGAGGTCGGCTTCCCCACCCGGGCCCACCTTCTCTTCCCCGTCCGGCTCCGCCCCATTCGGCTCCATCCTACCTCGCCTCCGCCCAGATCCGCCGCGACCCGAAGCTCGCCGCCGTTCCCCGCCCTCCTTCGTTGACGCATCGAAGGTCGCCATCGCCCCGTCCGGCTCCGCCCCGTCCGTCTCCCTTCCTCCGTTCCTCATCCCTGAGATCGCCGGCCTACCACCAACCTCCCCAACGTCCCCGGAGCTTCTCCGGACAGCTAAGCCGAAAAGAAGGGAGAAGAAGCTTCCTCGCACCGTAGCTCATCCGGACAGCTAAGCTCAAGCTCGCTTATGCAGAAGCTTCAGCCGAAAAGAAGGGGGCCTGTAGCACCAGCAACGAGGCCGCGCGCGCAGCCTCCTCCGGCGCCGCGCATTCGTTCCGCGAGCCTGCCAAAGTTTTTAAAACGGAAAAAAAGGCTAAAGCCACGAGGAGACGATACAATACCAAAGATGGTCCCAGATTCCCCGGACCTGCCAGCATGTTCGCCACAAATGCATGCAGCGCGACACTTCCCATGCGCAGGGAAGCAACGTGCGTTGCCGCGCCTGGCACTCGTCAACGCAGGCACCGAGGCCGGCAGCGTGTTTCTCGTAGCAGCCGCGCACGGGCACAGCGGTGCGCTGCGCTCTAGCTCGTCGCTCGGCCCGAAACTCCGGGAAAGGGCGCAAGCGCGCGCGCGAGAGAGAGAGAGCGCTGGCAACGGCCCACCGCGCGCGCACGGGACAGAAAGACGCGGTGTGATCCGCAGGCCGCGCGCGCGCCCTACGCCCTTGCCGACCACAGAAAGCCGCACGCGCGCAGTGCGACCCGTGACCAGGTCACTGGACTACTCGATCAACGAGCGGCAGCGCGCCAGGGTCACCCGCTCACCCGCCCGCGATTCTCATTTTGGATATCGACGGGCCGACGGCGACCGGCCCGGCGTGACCGCCAGCGGAGAACGCGCGGCGTCCGCGTGGTCTCGACTCGGCCTAAACATGCGAATCCATGGATGGATTTGAATTGAATGGCTGTGGTGACCACACATGCGGACGAGTAGTACGGTCCTACTTGTGTAGCATACACGCAGGTGATCGGTTCCTTTCCATCTTGTTCGATGATGTTGGGGAACCGGGAAATATTAGTTAGCTTGGTTAGTTGATAGGTTCTATATGTCATGTGCTGTACTTGGAGCTAACAGTCTAGAGGTTGGGGGCTAAGAATATTTTCACTAGTTGTTCCATGGGTGATATAGTATGGCCTATTTAGTTGAGTTTTAGCTGTGTCTTTTGTTGCTTAAAAACTAAAGCCTAACTAAATGGTATTTTTCTTGATATTTATAAACCAAAGCAACTTGTTTTTGGTAATGCAACGAGCAAAGCACCTTTTCTAATGTACCTTCTGACTTTGTACATGGAGTTGCACTTTAATCACCCGTCATAGCTATTCAAGTGGCACCTAGAAAAATGATCCGGCCCTCCTCTCTCCTCTCGACTCGCATCCTCCCAAACACAACCATGATGATTAGCTAGGGTTTTTCGCCCCCTCCCACAACCCCCTGCCGTCAGGCGCCGACAACCTTCCGCCGCTTTCTCCTCTTCTGTCCACACCCCACCCTTCGCCCTCCTGTCGTTTTCCTTCTCCAACGGACCCCACCTACTCCACCCGTACCGGATCCGCCTCACCTCTCTCCGAGCAGACGCCAACGACCTGCCCCACCTCCTCCAGCCACCTGCCTCGCCCCCACGGTCTCTGTCGAGCCTTCATCTCCCACTCCCCCGGCTGCCTATTAATATTGTGTAGGTATTTCGGGTCCCTTCCCCGCCTCCTTTTTTCTGTAAAAGTTAATGCATTTAACTATGGACTCTTGCGATAAATTAGATGCTTGCAACCTTGTTAATTTTGTTAATATGAATGCTCAAATTTATGCTAATGTAAATGCTCAAGGTTCTGCTAATGTGAATGCAGAAGGTTGTTGTTAATTTTGTTATAGTTAACAGATTTGATGTTGTTATTGTATGCTACCCTAGTCAGTTTTCCCAAA
>JAGXJF010005206.1:0-147448 GCA_019208055.1 Stipa capillata | reverse complement strand
AGCGTCCCGTGACATTATTATCCATCGTAGGTCAGATGATTTGCAGCAGATTTCTTCCCTTCATCCAGCTTTCATGTCTCTCCAATATCCTCTTCTGTTTATGTATACTGAGAGAGGTTTCAGCTTAATGTCCCATATATTGGCATGAATCGACTTCTTGTGGTGTACGTAATAAAATGACTATGCAGGATTATTACTGTTTTGTGTGCCATTACCGATTAGGTCAGCAGAATCCTTACCTTTGTTATGGCTTGCTATCTTCCCAGTCTGTTGTTGATGCGCGTGCCTGCATTGATGAATGCCGTTTGTGGTATATCCTTAACAATCAAGATGACCTTAGAGCAGAGCACTTCCAAGGTATTACCGATGCTGTTGGTCAAGGCTGCATCGATGGTAATGATGTTGGAAAGAAAACTATATTACCCTCTAGCCACACAGGGGGGCGGCGTTATTTCCAAGAGAATTTTCAAGATGGTCTTGCTATCTGTCGCGTGCACAGCGCACTGATTTATTTTCTACATTTACCTGTAATCCAAAATGGCCTGAGATCACTGAAGCCCTATTACTTGAAACCTGGTCAGAGGGCTACCGATAGAGCTGATATCGTTGTTAGGGTCTATAATCTGAAGCTTAATGAATATATAGATGATATTAAAGCTGGTCGGGCCTATGGTCCCATAAAGGCTGGTACTGTCTTTTAATCTGTCTGTTTGTCTGTGTCTATTTCATGTGCATGTATCCATGTTTAAATAATGTTTTTTCTCTGCTGCTGATACAAGTGTGTTATATTTCAGTCTTACATACTGTGGAGTTCCAAAACGAGGTCTTCCTCACGCCCACATCCTCATCTGGTTAAAGGGAGAAGACCGACAGGTAACTGCGGAACTGATTGATTCCTTTATTACTGCTGAAATTCCAGATCCTGTTGAAGACCCGTTAGGCTATGCTTAGTTTCTGAGTTTATGATGCATGGCCCGTGTGGTGAACTCAATGATAAGTGTGTTTGTATGAAAGAAGGTGCTTGTTCTAAACGTTTCCCAAAAAATTCCAATCAGAAACAACTCTTGATGAAAAAGGCTTTGCTCTCTATAGACGGCGAGACAATGGTCATCACGTGTTTAAAAATGACAAATATCTTGATAATAAGTGGGTTGTACCGTATAACATGACTTTGCTAAAAAAATACCAGGCCCATATTAATGTTGAGTGGTGTAATAAAGCAGAAGTGATGAAGTACTTATTCAAATATGTTACTAAAGGTCCTGACTTTTCAAAAGTTCTTCTTCAGAGAATGAATAGTACCAATGCCACTGGGGAGGGTAACAGCCATGTTCAAGTAGATGAGGTCCATGAATATCTGGAATGCCGGTATATATGTGAACAAGATGCATTATGGCGCATTTATGGCTATAGCATACATAATAAGATTCCATCTGTGGAAAGGTTACCAGTTCATATGCCTGATATGAATATTGTTAAGTTTCGTGCACGTGCAGACCTGACTAAAATTGTTGATAATGATTTCTTAAAGAAGACTATGCTTACGGAGTGGTTCGTAGCTAATGAGAGATTCCCGTGTGCTCGATCACTGACTTATTGCGATTTCCCAACAAAATGGACATGGGATTCAGATAATAGGTCTTGGCATCAAAGGGGTGGCGGTGAGAAAATAGGTCGTATTTATTATGTCCATCCATCCAGCGGTGAGTTGTACTACTTGCGAACGCTGTTGATGATTGTCAAGGGTGCACGGTCTTATATAGATCTTAGAACCTATGAGAATCGAACTTTCGATACTTTCAAAGAGGCATGTGTTGCTAGGGGTCTATTAGGTGATGACAGTGAATGGTATCGAGCTTTTGATGAGGCTTTGGTTTGGGGGTTTGGCCCACGTCTCCGGCAATTGTTTGTTACGATGCTTATGCATTGTGGGCTTAAGGATGAGAGAAATTTTTTTGACCGGTATTGGATTAGCCTTGCTGATGATATCCAGTATCGACTAAGACAAGCTCTCTACAATCCAGACTACATAATTCCTGATGACAAACTTAGAAACCTCCTGCTTGATGAGCTTTCTGAAGTATTTATAAGAAATGGTTCTAAGATATGTGACTATAATTTGCCACCTAGAATAGATTATGATTGTGTTTTCCATATCAATAGATTAATTGATGATGAAATGTCATATGATGCTGCTGATCTTACACGGAAAGCTATGCTTTTATTTCAACAACTTAACACTGATCAGCGTGCTGCCTACAAGTCTATTATTGATTCTGTTCTACAAAAAAGGCCCGGGTTTTTCTTTGTTTCTGGATTTGGTGGCACGGGAAAAACTTTTTGTGGAGTGCTATCGTTGCTTTTCTTCGAGGTCAAAAAAAAATTGTGCTAACTGTTGCATCTTCGGGCATTGCATCTCTACTGCTACCTGGTGGACGGACTGCTCATTCACGCTTTAAAATACCGCTACAAATTGATGAAACAACTTTTTGTGATATAAAAAGAGGTACAAATCTTAGTAGTCTTCTTCAAGAGACCTCATTGATCATTTGGGATGAGGCGCTTAAGACAAATAGAAAATGTTTGGAGGCACTGGATAGGACTTTATGTGATGTCTTATCTATTCATAACCCATTACTTGCTGACATTCCCTTTGGTGGCATGGTTATAGTTTTGGGCGGGGACCTTAGGCAAACACTTCCTGTTATTGAAGGTGGTACCAGACCGCAGATTGTTGCTGCAACAATCACTAATTCTCCATTATGGCAATTTGCCATTGTTTTACAGTTGTCAATCAACATGAGATTGTCTGTGTCGACTACAGATGCTCGTCTGCAACAGGAGATAGCCCTGTTTAGCAGGTGGGTCTTAGACCTTGGCGAGGGAAAGCTACCAATGGGTAGACGTGATGGTGAGGTTGATTCAACATGGATAGAAATACCAGAGGACCTTTTGATCCGTACAGACGGTGATAAAATTCAAGCCATTTTCTCATCTACCTATATAGATTTTATTCAGCGCTACCAAGACTCCATATATCTACGTGAACGAGCTATCTTAACACCTACAAATGAATTAGCTGATGAGATCAACTCCTTTGTTCTTTCAATAGTACCTACAAACAGTAGAGAATACTTGAGCTCTGATTCGATAGCTAGCCACGCTGGTCCAGTACAGGAAATTAATGTTTTTTATCCTCCTGAGTTCCTAAATACAATCTCTGTGGTTAATTTTCCTCAACACAGGCTGGTCCTCAAAAAAGGTGTGCCAGTTATGCTTCTCAGAAACTTGTGTCAGGCGAGTGGTTTGTGTAATGGCACACGTCTTATTATCACTGATCTTGCCGATCGTGTTCTGCAAGCTATTATTATTACTGGGTCTCACATAGGTGATATTGTGTACATTCCTAGAATAGAACTGACAGCCAAAAAAACAAAATGGCCTTTTGTGCTTCAGCGACGCCAATTCCCTGTGCGCCTATGCTATGCGATGACCATAAATAAGAGCCAGGGCCAAACATTAGCTGCTATTGGTTTATACTTGAAAAGACCAGTTTTTACACACGGTCAACTATATGTCGCTGTATCCCGCGTCACCTCAAGAAAATCTCTGAAAATGCTTATTGAGAATGAGGATGGAACATGTGGCTCACAGACTAAAAACATTGTCTTCCGTGAGGTCTTCACATTGGCTGGTTCACTTTGAGGCTTCATCTCTGTCTTCACATTTTCCTCTATTACTTATCTTATGTATTACAGCAATGTGCATATTCTATGTTGTTCCTTTGTGCTTTTAATTTACTGCTGCCACGATCTTGTGCTTTATCTGCTTCTTATGTTTGAGTAGTACCTTTTGTCAGTCATGTATTTAACATGTGTTATCCAGCTCAGGTGTACGTCTTGTTAATCCTTTTGTTCCCTACTTATCATTGATACGGTACGGAGAGAAGCCTACCACAACAGTGGTATACACGCTTTTCTCTTGATTATTATTTAATCCATTGATTTCTTCTAGGTGTTCCATTTCCATGATCCATCCTGAAATTTTTTCTCCTTTTTTATCTTTGTCTTCCATATTTATTGCATCCATATTATCTGCTCAGTCTAATACTGTTTTTAGTCTATTGTAGATGTCGATCAGCCCTTTGTCTGACATCAACCCAGGCAGCAAGCGCTGGACTATTCACGTCTATGTATCTCGCTTGTGGCATCATCGTGGAGGGACAGACAATGGACCTATAAAGCATACTGATATGGTGTTGTTGGACAGACAGGTGCTTTTGTTATACTTTCCCTGTGCTTACCGTATCAAGATTTTCTTGGTCCGTTGCTGGTTTGTTACTTACATATGTCTCTTCTTTCCCACATAGAACAACCATATGTATGGAGAAGTCCCACAAGATTGTGTTCCAATGTTTATGGACATGCTTGAAGAAGGGAAAATTTATGAACTCAGGAAATTTCTGGTGTACGGAAAAAAGAATTTCTTCAGACCAGTGGAGGGCCGTTATATGATAAAATTTGGAAGGTACACATCTGTGGAAGAAAAGGATACCAGTGAACTGGAATTCCCTCTTTGCACCTATTCTTTGACTCCAATACTTGATCTTCCCAAACCTGTTGATATGCCAGAACGTTTCACAGGTTACTTATTGCTACCCCTCCTCTTTCTTATTATTATATCCATCTTTTGTTCTTTGCTTCAATGATTGTTTATAGCTTCTTCGTCCCTTCATAATTATTTTTTTTTCTATAGATGTAATTGGCATTATCACTGGTGTTTCTAAAGCCTCTGACTACTATACTGCAAGTCGTGCACAACCCTCCACTAAGAGAATTATCTATTTGAGTGATCTTGCGTATGTATTACTTCTTAAACAAATTCCTTTTGTTGCAGTCTTTTCTCCCTAATACAGCTTTTTTTACCATCTATGATTGCAGTGGTCATCAAATTAGTATAGTCTTATGGGGAGAACGAGCCACATCCTTTGATGATGATTGGCTCCTTGAGACCAGCAAAACAACCCCGATGGTTGCTATATTTGTTGGTACCCTGGTTAAAAATTATGAAGGTTAGTCTAACAGCCTCTACCGTGGAACCTCACTTTTGTTTACTAACATTTAAATCAGTATTTCTAATTTCTTCCCTTCCCTCCTTTCCAGCCCGTAGGGGACTCAGCGGCGGTGCTGCATGCCGCTGGTATATCAATGAAGATCTTCCTGACATTAATGAATTTCATGCGAAGTATGTTCCTCTTGACTCTCTTACCATCTCTTGCCAATTTTCTGAGCATGACTTTACCTCTGCACTGCTTTAGGTGACTAACTTAATATTTGATTTTCTTTTTTGTTATTAGGTTGCAGGATAAGATCCCTTTGGTTGAGAGCATTGTAATTCCAAATCAAAGTGCTGCTGAAATTAGTGCTCAGATTGATCTTGAAACAAAGACGGTCACGCAGTTGCTTGCTCTGGACATTTTCACATATGAGGTGATCATCCATGCACATGCTCTTATATTAGTTGTGTATAAGAAAATTAGCATACCATCTTTCTCATTCACTATTTTTCCTTTGTTTGCTGCTGCTGTTGCAGCACTCTCGCTTCTTTTGCACTGTCACTTTGACTAAGCTCACCCCTTCACAACGTTGGTGGTTTTCTTCCTGTACCACTTGCCATAAATCAGCAATCCTGTATGGGACAGCATATAGATGCTCGGATCCTGAATACCATGGTACAGATGCATTACCCAGGTACTCCACTGTATTAAGTACTTCTATGATTAATATTGTAGTCCGTGTTCCCACTTTTTGTAGCTAATTACCTTTTTTTTGATGGGGTGCTATAGGTACCGCCTTTGTTATGTTGGCTCAGATGGAGATGCCGAAGCCGAATTTGTTTTCTTCGACAGAATGGGAAAAGAGATCATTGGCAAGCCACTCATTACTCTCCTCCGCTATGGACGATCATCACGTACACCTCTTAGTGAAATTGTTGAGTCTGCGCGAGGAGATCCTTCTATTCCACGAGAACTGGCTTCTGTTGTTTCTAGAAAATATCGATTTGTCGTATCCATTTCTTCCAAGAGCTTTGATCCTGAGACTAGAGAGAACTCCTTCCAGGTTCACAGGATTGATGCACACCTAGGGAAGCAGCCCCATTCTTTTACCCTTTACCGTAAACCTGGCTTAGCAATTGCATCTGCTACGTGTTCTATTCCTGCTACGTCCAGCTCCGGTGGTGCACCTTTACCTCCCCCAGTGTCACCTGATCATCGCTCTCCCTCCAGTACAATGGTTGATGTATCTCCTGCTCTTAGCACTACCAAACTAGCTCAATCTGAGGTCAGCCTGTATGTTCCCCTTAATGCATATATAGTGTCGATACTTAATCAATTCAGATCTTGGTTTTATCTTTCGTTACTAGAGTGGTTACTGCTCACAGATTTAGTAGTTTATCTTCTCTTTATTACTGTTGTTGCACTTTGTATTAATAGATGTTGATCTCCCTTCTATTCCCCATTCCTTTTCTTTTCTTGGTTCATGAGAATTCCATTAAGCTCTTATTCATAGCTCCTCATATTATGTGATGCCTCCTACATTATAACTTTGCTTATACTTCTCTATTTACTGCTGATATCTGCATTATTTTCTCATTAGGCTAATCCCCTTACACCTGTTAGCACAGCTCCTACTTCCGTTGCTAAAGAACCTGATCTTAGGTACTTGCATACATCTAATGTGACGCTACCAGAGCTATTTTATGTGCTATCTTTTACCTGCATGTATAGTATTTGCTCAATGTATTTCTACCCTGAAACAGTGCCAAACACGCTCCACCAGGAATAGATGTGCGGAAAGCTTTATTCCAAACCACTACAGAACAGATCGAACCTGACAAGGTAATCACCCACTACACACATACATTTCCCATGCGTTGTGCTTCTGCTGTACAGGTTCTGTCATTTCACTATTTTACATACGAAAGTGCGATTCTTCTTCCCTGTGTGTTTTTCTCTGATTGCAGGACACTCTACCTGCGTCTGTGAATCCAGAAGGGACGTCACTGCCTGTGAAAGTCTTAGCTAATAAAAGGTGCACCCTGCCTTTATTAGATAGGTTCTACTTTCCATATAATGTATTTTACATAGAGCGTTAGTAATTGCAGCTGTTAATTATTATATTCTGTCCCCATTTACAGACGTAGAACAGACATGCAACAAGATATCATATGTCCCGCAGCCAAAAAGAATAAGTCCTAGACTATCAGACTAATATAATGACCTTACATTAGGTACACAGTTTCCTTCCACCCTATTCTCCTTTTATATTACCCACAACTTTTTAGCCACCATGGGCTCCTCCATTCTAATTACCCATTTTCATATTGCAGGGACGCTTTATTTTGCCTGTACATATTATGCACCAGTATTGCTGGTCTACTACCCCTGCACTACCAGTTATGAAATGAAATGTGTTCACCTTTTGGCCTGCCGTCCGTTCCTAAACATTGTGAAACCCGTGCATGTTCTCCCTATAGCACTTTTTGGTCCTAATTAGATGATCCCTGTGGAGTCCCAGTACTTGATAAACGAACTTACATTATGCTCCTCTGTTCCCTGGTAATGACTATACCTATTTGGCTATCGTAGTAATATATGTCATATGATCAAGTTGGTGCCACAACACGTGCCATGGATCTGATTCCTATGTCATCTACAGGAAATACTAACTTCTGTCTTTACCATTGTTCTAGACATGGCAATACAGGTAACTAGATGCACGGTTTTTCTATTTCTGTTACGCACGCTGAACAGAAATTGACTGTACAATACTATTACTTTCCTATTATGATCTCTGTTCTCTTTATGGCATGACCCAGATAGGTCTTCGTTATTCACACTTGTGTGAGTTCCCTAACTCCAGCTCGCCCACATCCTCCGCCCCTCCCAGTATTCGTTCTTGACTTGCCAAATCTGGTTGATTCTGACAGTTAATCTAATTAAACTAAGTAACTTTTTTCTTCCCTTTTCTCTGTCTCTCTGCTTTACATAATATAGAATGCATTATGATTCTTCTATGTTCATGAAAAGGTCACACAAAAATGGTCAAGGACCAGTTTTTCTTATCTTAGTGTATATGACTACAGACCTTCATAAATTAGCTGTGCCTTTGCTACACCTTATCGTCTACTATAACATTTACGCAACCACTGTATATCGCTTCCTGCTAGACAGTAAGTTCATGTGCAGGAAAAAAACAGAAATCGACGTGCTACTAACAGCACGTAAATGAAAAGGTGCTGAGAGTAGTATGAATCCTCACGATCACATATTGTAGTTCACAGTTCAACCTACTCAATGCCATGTCTCATATTTTACGCTATCTCATCAACTTAAACAAAATAAAAGGATAGACTGCACCGTTACTGAGCTGTGCCCTGCGACCCGAGAGAGTAAAGAATCAAACCACTCAGTCTACATATTTATTGCCATTCACTTCTACTGCCTACCAGTCCATCTCCTTAACCTCCCTGCCCACCTACACTATCTCATCACCTAACTAGTAAACTCTGCCTCAATCGTCGCTTTTGCCCACCGAGCTTCCAGCTTTCTGCATCAATGGCGGACCAACCCGTTGAAAACCTCCCTCAGGTTATGTCCGTATTTTAATCTCTAACTTAAAACATATTTACATACATGCATGTTTATCCAAGAATACATTATCATTTCCCTTACTGCTGAGCACAAACTGTCCCAAAATCACGTATGCTGCCGTGCACAACACCTTTAATGGCTCATTTAGTTTCTTATGCATCCAACAATTATCACCTTCCTAACACATCGTATATGCTTTTACTTGCAATGAAGCTATCGGCAACCTGCATCGTTATAAGCAAGCGGTTCATCCTCCAACAAGCTCTAGATACTCTTGGACTTGCTATTCACGATACAAAGACATATATGATGGGCGCGCATGACATACTATCTTCTATTTGCATCGATGTTCCACCACATAGACATAATCCATTTCTAGAACCTAAAGTTTTTTACGGCGAATACTGCGACACAACCGATAAAGCCATTGAATCAGCAACCTCTTCTGCTTTGCTTTACCTGCAAAAAGAAAATATAATCTACATAGACGATGCAAATCTAGCAGAGCTTAGAAAATGCCAGCGAAAATTAGTTGAAGCAACGTCTTGGGCAGAGGCATTTGAACAGCGTGCAATTGCTCTTAAAGCACAACTGTTAGCTGTCACTAAAGAAGACAAATTAATCACCAAGAAAGACACATTCTTGGATTCAGCTCGGGACACCTTAAACAAGGACAATATTGTACCACAGGTAAGATCATACTAATAATCATAGCTGTCGGCGGAATGGGGCCCAGGGTACCCCTAACCGCCGGCGGAGGCCAACCAGATACCGCAGAGGGTGACGCGTGGCGCTCCGGTCGCTGGGGCCTTGGGCCCCACCCGGATCGTCGTACGGAGCCCGCGGCCAATCCCAAGGAATCAGGGGTCTCCTCCAGAGGCTGCATCCGCAAACCAGAAGGAATCGTGGGCCTCCGGGAATCCACGGCCCATGCGCTGAGCGAGCACTCGGGGTCCGTCCCCGAGCGCTCGGCGTCCCAGAAGACGAAGGGCGCGTTCGGGGTCCCCTCCCGAGCGCTCGGCATCTTGGCGGATGTGGGGCCCAGGGGAGCGCTCGGGGTCCGCCCCCCGAGCACTCTCCCTCGGGCTCCCCCTTTAAGGCGCCCCGAGCGGCCCCCCAGCGGGTGCTCCCTGAGCGCTCGGGGTTGCTCAGGGGCGCGTAGAAGACAACTGGCGCCCCTCCTAGCGAAGGAGATCGCTCGGGGCCGAGTGCCCGGGGAATGACGTGTCCTCTGGTGGGGCCCTCATCCATGCACGTCGTCCAGCGCCAAGCTTCTCCAGCAAGCCTCCGCCCTGGCGGAGGCATTTAACGCCTGTCATTTCAACGGGGAACCCAAAGCCCTGTGAGGGCATGATGACGATCAGACCGGGTCCCACTGGTGCAGGCGATAAGCTCTGTTAGCTATCCCTCTCTCTCTCTCTGAGGGGTGGGCCCGGGCTGATCGATTCTTTGACCGACCAAGCGCGCCGCCCCGCACGCCCTGTCGCTGTCAACCTTTTCACCCCATGGGGGACGCCGCCGCGCGGCCAATTGCGCGGCATGAGAGGCTGACCCACGGGGCCCGTGAGGGGACGACTTACCAACCCAGTCAGAAGGAACCCCGTAAGTCTCCGTCCGTGGGGCCCGCCGAAGGCAAAGGTGTCAGAGCCCCTGCTCCGACACGCCGCGAGGCGACGGCCCGGCCGAAAGTCTCAAGTGGGCATTAAATGAAGGTGTGGGCGCTTCCAGTAGCGCCCACGTCGTCTACGGCACAAGTACAGCTCATGTTCTCCTTTGCCGACCTATGTGGTATTCCCCCGAGTATATAAGGGGAGAGCCTGGTCCATGCAAAGGGTTGGCTCATTTTTCCTAGGTTAGATCTCTCTAAGTTTACTCCTTATCGAAGAAGCACCGTTCTTCCTCCGGGCCAGAGCTAGAAGAAGAACAGTGCGTACCTCTGTAACTCATCGTACTTGCCATATACACCCATATATACAAAAAACAAGCAGGACGTAGGGTATTACGCCTTCCGGGGCGGCCTGAACCTGGGGAAATCCTTGCGTCAATTCATTCTTAGCCACCGGGTTTATTCGCTAAACTCTAATCCACACCAAGGCTCGTAAGAAACTCAATACTCCCCTGGGCCGAACTCAAAAGGGGGTCCCTCCGGACCACCGCTAGAGGCGTCTCTACACCGACAATAGCCCTAATACCATTTTGAAATTTATATTTGCAACACTTCTGTGTTGTGCGCTTTCTCAATTGTCTTATCATTTTGCTAAAATTTCCTCCTACAATTAGAACTTGGCTGGTAAACTGCTGGACTTCACACCTCCTTCCGTTGCTGAAACCCCATTTTCTAGGTATATTTTAAATTCTATTATCATAGCTTGGTTTCTCGTGATTTTGATCCCGTGAGTTATAGTCAACCACTAAATTCATCTATTATTTCATCTGTTTCTCGTGATTTTAATCCCATGTGTTATATCCAAACACTAAATTCATCTATTACTTCATTTCAAGGAACATAAAGGACCATCCTTCTACACCCCATGCTCGCCAAGCTCTGTTTCTTACAGGACCAAGCAGCGAAGCCATCTAAGAAGAAAATTGAACGTGCTAGCTTCCTTCGCTGGAGCATATAATATGCATCTTCTCGCTCTACAGCCTTATGCGCATTAACAATTATAACACGCATGCTGATATTATCGTGTGTACTCTACGCTACAGCCCATGGGATAAGCATCGTATTTTACCATGTATAGTCTACCTCTACTTATCTAAATGATGTGTTTACCGTTCTACCACTCTTTTGTATATACTACCGTAGGTAAAGCTTTTGGGTTCCTCTCTCAGCTACGTCATGTATTAGCCTTTTAAAATAGCTTGTGTACATTCACTATCCTAAATATATAAACGGTATTGACTACTTTGTCAGAATTCTCATTCTATATCTACACAATTGATACGGGACCAAATTCACGTTGACAAACACGTCTACAGCTACTCCACAGTAAACAATTCTTACCCTACAGTACATTCCTCGCCTCAGGACCCTCGCAGCAACATCATCACTCTCACGCTAAACACACCTAAGAAAACTCTTAAAAACACTTTTACCAACCATAATGTAACGACACCACATTAACATGTATAACATAAGGAACCTTTTCAAACCACTTCTATTAGACATGGCACAACAGTACTACATTAACATGTGCGTACATGCAAATGTATATTTACATTCCTACAACACCACCACCAAAATTGCAGGTTTGTCCTGCACCTCTTACATCTAGCCATGAAAAACCATAGATCACCCCTGCACGGCTAACTTATAGTTTATACAATACAAAAACTATATACACAAATGCCTCTTTCATTATCCATCACCCATTATCCTACAGAAACTACACATTCACGTTCCTCTCCATGCATTGTTGCTTCACATCATCCAATAGCCTTGACATCCTACTAATAACATCACAAACTTTGTTTATCATCTCAGTTCCTAACCCATCAGAGACTCCTATAGATTCATTCTGCTCGCCACCGTTATTCATACCATGTTCCTCCGCGCTTGCCCCACTCTCACACAGAATTACAAGCTCCCTAATTGTTTGTTCCCATCCATCTCTTAAACTCGCAACTGACGCCACCAAATCCTGTATCTTCTTCTCGCTGCACCTAGCTTCAACTGCATAGTCATGATTGTGACAGGAAAGAACAACCTTCTCCCAATAGTTCATATCATCAACATCTACACCAAAAATCCTTTGCAGAAATTTGATAGCTTCTTCCGCAGCATTTTCCTGTGCTTCTTCTGCCGTGCTAGCCGGTTTACCATAGCAAAATTTCTGGCCACCCAGCTCAGCCGAAGTCCCTGCGTTACACACAAACGACACAGATGCAGCGCTTCGCCCAGCACTAATAGCCCATACGGTGTATTGCCCTCCACGGCAACCAAGAGCCCTAAGAACTTCAGACAAAAGCAGCTTCCGTGAAATCCGAACAGGCTCCATCCGCCATATAATCTTCACGGCCTATTTGTTAGTTCCACCAATTGAAAAAAAAACACTGCCCAACGTACAGCAAAGAGAATAAATCAAAGCCCCGTCTCAATGAACTATACCGATGCTCCAACTCAAATGCCATCAAACTTAGACAAAACAAATACAAAACAAACAACCACAGCTTACCTGCTCCCATCAATTTCGTCGATGCTGCAGATGAGAAAACAAGAATTAAATCATCCAAGATCCACTCTGCAGTCGTCTCCAGATCCCAAATCCCTTTTCTCCTACCTAATAGCTAACCCTAAACCACACACCAGACATATGTCCACTCTTTTTCCTTTCTACGAACAAAAAAATCATGCCCCTGACACAGATCGTAGATCGTACCTTTATCTATCAACTTGATAAATGATCGAGAACAGAGCAGACGAAGCGCACCGCCGACCACCGGAGATCCCGCTCGCCCTACACGCTCCTCTCAGATGCCCTTTTCCTCTCTACCTAATCTTCCACCTATCAGACTGCTCTAACTATACTGTCTTAATCGACACGGCCCAGCCCATCTAAATCTTGAACATTCGACCGCTTCTCACAACTTTACGTTCCCTAACCGTCCGATCGCGCTTCCCCATCGATCTCGGCCGTCCATTCTTTCACAACCCGTCCTAAAAACCTAAACACGCACGAGCTCGCTCAATTCCTCCTCCTACCGCCGCCAGCCTCTCGCGCCCCTCTCGCACTCGCGCCACGGACGCCTATCCGCACACTCACGCCGCTACTCCTGCTGTCAAACTCGCGCGCCCCCCTTTCACTCCCATATAAAGGCTCGCTTTCTGCTCCTAGACAAAGCATAGAATTTGCTGGACCCCGTGCGACGATGCAGGTGGCGCGCGGCAGGCCGCGCCCCGTACCTAGTATGTTTTATATAGGGACTACTAGACAAAAAAATACATATTGGTTAATACAAAAGTACACATGTTGAGTGTGGTAGGTTTATGAAACGGGAGAGTACCATGTCACCTCATGTTTTCCATCTGATTTCAATCCGATGGATATAACTCATAAAGAAAACACTATCCGACTATGCTAGGAGCCACGACATACACTAGCGCACAAAGAAAATAATAGATTATTACAATCTAAATGATTTTTTTCCCCCATAAAACTACCTAAGGATCAAGCATGCGAATGAAACTAGTGACACTTCAAAATGCATCATACCGGAGGATAATCATAAGCATTTGCATTGTCCAAAAGGGTCACCATTCTCTATGGTAGTCTGATTCATTGACGAGATCAAATGTTCATATTGTACTTTGTACACGGACAGCACCCAGCATCAATTGGGAATTCATGAGAATACAGGTCACAGCTACTCAATTGCTCAGAATGGCCATGGCCATTACAACTTGCTATTCCTTGCAGGTAAATCAAGTCAATATCACAAATCTGGTAGAGGAAGAGATAACTTAACTGAAGAACGTACAAATCACTGAATCAGTTACATTTCATCACATAAGATACATGTCCTGCCATCTGTTGATGTTATGAGGATCATGGGAACAAGTTAAAAAGAATGATATTCTCAAACATCCATCTGCAGATCTAGCCCCTCACAGCTGCCATAAGTTGTTGCAAGCAGGTAGCGTACTGAACTGCCGTGTGCTGGAAAGAATAGTGATCTGAAAGACCGTACTCTGAAAAATTAGATTCTACATGGATGAAACGACCAGGCAGCGACTTCTTTGCAAGTGTTTCCTGCCATATGTCAAAGAAGTCTTCCATAATTGCCCTGGACTTTTCGATGGAAGATAGGGGATAATACTCTACCTGCATATAAAGCAACAACAAAGTTCACGTCAGCCACTGAAAACAGGATTTCTTAGTGGGTTCTGAAATGTGGGTGAGCCCGTGGAGCTGTTCAAAAATTAAAACATAAATGTAATATTAAAAGTATCCGCAATATCCATGCCACAGAAAGGCTCATCTGCTTTGGTGCGAAGGCTGCTGCAAGCTTTGGTCCTAGGCTTAAGGAGGCTTGAGACCTAAAAATGCCAACATTTTTGTTTTTATTGTTTTCCAGTAAAATTAAATAGATACAATTCCAAATGCAATTTTCTGAAATTTCCCGTTACCAGAAATATTAGTGAGGGCAAGGAATTTTTATTACTGAGATTTGTTTCTCTGCTAACTTCAGTAACAAAGGCAAAAGGAAGGCACTGATGGTTCACAAATCGAACAGTTGCAGGCAGGTTAATACACTAGAATGTACTAGAATTCATCTAGTTTTTTTTTCCCTTCTCCCAGTTAAGAAGTTGAGGTAATTACACAGATAAAGGTGTAGATCATTATATATGTTTACAAGTTAATGGATATGTCCAAATAATGGAATGGCCTTTTCAACTATTGCCAGAAAGGATAACAAGCGCCTTATAAATTTAAAGTTGTGAGGGTGTACTTTTAAACTAAAATCTTAGTAGTGATTAGTGATGCAGGTGCCCAAAAATCATCATCTACATCTGTTAAAGTTCCATCAAGCTCAACGTAGCCACTGAATGATTTGATCTACTCACAATTAGATATAAAAAAGAGCCAAGCTGTAGATTTCTACTTGTTAATAGAGGGTATTCCATACTAGTTAGACCTGTACATATTGAGACATCAAGAATTATGTTTAGAGTCTAAGCAACAAAACCCCATTATTCCATTAACAGTACTTACTCAAACCTAAATTACACTATTGCTTCACTGCATTTGGTTTGACTCTCATCTTTTACTAAGAAAAGGCAAACAATCAATTAGTCAATCAGAGGATTAAGTCCAGCAGGGTATGAGTAGAAAAGAAACAAAAAGGAAGAAAACAATAACAGTACCTCCATCATGATTCCTCTCAATGTTTCAGAATTGTTAGGAACACATTTTCCTATCCTCAAGCAAAAATCACCCAGTTGATACTGAAATCCCTGTAGATGGAAACAAATATATTAATAACGTGTGAATCAACTGAACTTTCATATGAGACAATGCAACAAGCAAACAGTAATAGAATAAGCACAATCAAGATAAAACAGAAGATGGGTCTTATGACTAGATATCTAGGACAAGATGAAGGGTTGACAGCAAATTTCTAAATAGCTAGCGATAGCTCCACTATTTTCTGGTTCTTGCCACGAAGACGTGAAAACAGTGATTTAATAAATAGCTAGGGATAGCTCCGCTATACTATAGCTTTTTTGGGTCCTCGCCGCAAAGTCGTGAAAATTGTCATTTACAACCTTGGTTAATAGAGACTAAAAGTTAAATACAAACAAGAACCAAGTAGCTTCATTGTGATATTCAAATATTCAACTATCAATTCTTCACACATTTTCGCTGATTGCTACTTACTGGTGGTTCCAGCCTAGAAAGACACCCACTTCCTGAAATTAGAAGTCAAACTTGAAATTGGTACAATCGTGAAATAACATAAATTTTAAGAAAAAAAAAGTGAAGGAAAAGGGTGGGTTTCTCGCAACCTATAAGTTGTAAGAATCAATTTTTGTATCATCCATAACATAAGACACAGAAGGCATTTTCATATTTGAGGGTTATCTGCATCTCCCCTGAACCCCATAAGAGAATGAAGTACTTTTCAGTTGTCAAGGACAACTGATCCAAACAAGTTTATGTCTTGTGAGAAACAATTGCATTATGTGAAGTATTTCCTACATTGTATGTCTAGGTTAATTCATAACCAGGCTGAATTCATCTGTTCACTTAACAAATCTCACAGAAGAAAATTGAAATTTGTTTAAGGAAATAAGTTCAATTCCAATTTCAACAGAAAACAATGCCTATTCATTTAACTTGCTAGGAGGAAAGCAACAATTTAATCGCTACTAGTTCAATTTTTTAATTAAAAAACATGTTGTGATACCAACGTAAATCCTTAAGTGTGACGTCTAGAAATCCGAAGGGTAAGGAAGGAATCAAGGTGACCTCGAAGTTGAGGGTGACGCGGGCCTTGTAGGACTGCAGCTTCTCCATGACCTGGGGAAAGGCGGCGTCGGCCTGCAGGACGAGGCGCTGGGCGCGGAGGATGGAGAAGTAGAGCCCCGGGCGCTCGTGGAGCGCGACGCCGAGGAGCTCGCGGGGCAGGTCGGGGGGCTGCTGCTGCTGCTGCGCCCCGCCCGCGGCGGCGGACGCGCCGTCCCGCGCCATCGGGCGGTAGAAGATGATGGAGGTCTTCCAGCGGCCGTCCTTGGAGCCGCCGAGGGACTCCGCGCAGCCGCAAGCCTCCGCCAGGATCTGGCTGTTGAGCGTTGCGCCGGGGTTCGGGTGCCAGTGCATCAGCCTGCGCCGCGGGAACGTGGAGACGGGATGAGCCGGCGGCGGGGCGCCATGAGGAGAGGGGGGGGAGGGAGAGGCGCGAGTAGCGTACCACTTGGCGGCGGGCATGGCGGCGAGTCGGTGGAACGCCGGCGAGAGGGCGACGGCGGTGTCTAGCCGGGACGCGGGCTGCGGGGCTTGAGAGATTTCTTCTTACACTGAGGCTATGATTAATGGGTACGGGCTGAAATTCCAGGAACAGGGTCATTTAGTTGGGCTCCAAATTAATACCGGAGTCTATGAATTTGGCCCGATCCTCATCCTGTTGGGCTTGCAGAGTCTTCTCATCTGTGCAGCACAATTTGGGGCTGATAAATTCTAGTTCATTTTGGCAGTCTAATCTTCCTGTACCTAAGAGGCTAAGACTTTGTAAAATTCCTGGTTTCTGGTAATGGAAATCGGAGACTCCTGCAGCTTCTTGCTCAAAACAATAATTCTTCGTGTGCCAGCAAGGCAACTGTGAGGTTGGTATTTCTTAAGACACATCGCAAAAACAACTACAACGATTAAAAGAAAAATTGCAATACAACCAACAGCCAAAAAAAAGTTCAAGGAAATGATCTACATTTATTTCTTTCTCTTGCATTTAGGTTCAAATATGATCAGAATCCTGCTTTTGTTCTCTGTATTACACCAGCTGCTCTTTGATTTCTCGAAGTACCGAAGTGATAATGGCAAATAAAGGCCTGTTTGAAGGCTCTGCATCCCACGTTCGGCAGATGAGGTCAATCAGGAGGCTAGAATTTGCATCGCTTTGCGGGAGTTTTGGCCTCAATTTTCCATCCGCTACTTGCAACGCAATCTGTAGAACACAAACAATATAGACAAATCACCAAGAAACATACCGTTTAGTAGGTCGAGAAGATAATGTAACTTTACCTTGCTAGGCCCGTAGCTTGTATCTATGTACGGATGCTCCCCGGTTACTAGCTCGTTCAGTATGATGCCGAAACTGTAGACGTCGCATTTCTCAGTGTACGGTTCACAGCGGATCACTTCAGGAGCCATATACACATAGGTCCCTGCAATGTTAAAAGAAGAGGAAAAAAAGAATTGGAAAGTCAATAAACCAGCGCCTCAATATGAACTTTACGGGATTCAAATTATCACTTGGTCTCTATCAATTCTCGACATGTGCTCACGTGCACACTTATAGAAACATATCGATATCAGTCTTTAATTGATACCCTGATACTAATATATGGTACCACCACTTGAAAGAATTTCAAAATAATTGACAACATTGCTACCACATGTATCTACCACGTCACAAATCTTTAAATCTAAATTCAACTCATAACTCAAGAAACTAAAAAGACAAATTCTGCTGTGAATAGTAACTACCACATTTGAATTTAATACTATTCACAAGCAAATTTGTCTCTTTTATTTCTGGAGCTGTGGATGAATTTGTATTTGAAATTTTGTGGCATGTTATGTGGATTGAATTTGTATCCGAAAATTTGTGGCATAATAGATACGTATGGTGTTAATGTTGTCAATTACTCGTAGAATTGTTCATGACATTTTAGAGGGGATATTATACACTCATATTGCGGTATAATCTAAGAGGCGATATCACTGGATACTCTTTCATGGATACGTGTATGTGGTGCGCTGCAATGTTCAGCGCGCAGAGCAGGCTAGCCATGCACAACTGATCTCGTACCGGTTTCGCCGGTGAGCGCCTCCATCCCGTCCGGCAAGAACCTGGCATGGCCGAAATCCGCGACCCGCACGCGCAAATCACCATCCAGCAGCACGTTGCTCGGCTTGAGATCGCGGTGCAGGACCATCGGCGTCTGCTCGTGGAGGTACCGCATCGCCAGCGCGATCTCCAGCGCCCTGCTCACCCTCTGTACCAGCGGCGGCGGCGGCGACGACGCCCGCGGCCGCCTCTCTCTGCCCCCGTGCAGCCACTCCCCCAGCGTAGCGCCGCTCAGCAGCTCCGTCACCAGGAAGCAGTGCTCCGGCGGGCGCAGGCACGCGCCCATCAGCCGCAGCACATGCGGGTGCCGCTGCCGCGACAGCGCGTCGAGCTCCTGTGCGAAGAAGGCCTCGCCGCTCGGGCTGGAGAGGAAGAACTCGGGCCTGATCCACTTCACCGCCACGTCGAGCCCCCTCCACGTCGCCCTGTGTATGTCCGCCGTTGTCCCTTGGCCTATCACCTCATGCAGCTCGATCTGTTTGATCGTAATAGCAGTCAGAAGAAGCGGATGCATGCATGCGGCCATGCATGCACGCACGAGTTTTGCTGTGATCGACTCGTTTCATTACCTCGTCCGGTGCAACGGACCAGCCGTGCTGCACCGCGAGGTCTCTCGTGGCGGCCAAGTACGGGTGGCAGGGCGGTGCTGCTTCTGGTTCGTCTTCATCGTCGGTGGCCGTTGCGGGTTCGACGGCCTCGCCGTCGCGGTGAGGCGAGAGCTGCTCGTTGTTCGAGTTGGATATGAGGTGCAAGAAGTTGTGCTCCTGGGCGACCTCCAGGCAGAACCTGAGGTACTGCTGCGTGCTCTCCAGCCGAGCCTTGTATGTCTCCTTGAGATCGCTCTGCTTTCGGAGCTCCTCCTTAAGTTTCGCGACCTTGACAATACACACAGCACTCGTAGAACACAGAACTTGAAGAAACCATTGCAAATCTTAGATCATTTCTTCGAGATGTACATGTTTGCATAGGATATATATGTACCTGATCGGAGCACTGATGATTGGGTGTGGGCGAGGAGAAGATGCCGGCAAGACGGCCGCGGAGCCCCCGGTGCTCGTCCCGAGTGCGCGGTCCGTTGATCGTCGGCGTGCTGTCCATGACGGCCGGAGGATTCACACCGTTGATCCGGCTCGATATCGACTGCAACTGAGTAGATCCATGAATGGAGAACAGGGCTAGGAGTATAGGACACCAGAAATTGTAGGGGATGCCGTTCTTTTGGATAACTTTTTTGCAGAAACAAGTCGCATGCCCGTGATAGCGGTAAACAGACAAGAGTATCGATTTGTCCAATGCATCGTAGATGAAATTTTGGAGTTTATTTCTTGGATTTCTTAGTACAAGCTTGAATGCGATTTGGTGGCATGCAACACAAGGCCTGCAAAATGTCCCACTCTTTCAACTTTTTGAACACATACTAGGCCTTTGTTCGGTACCTCTGTACGTACCGCCGTATAGCCCATCCCACGCAGTTCAGCGGCCCACACCTTGCCACTTCCTACTTTCTCCCTCTTCCCTGGGTTCCCTTATACTATTGCAGTTGCTGATGTCAGACCTCGCCAACGAGGTTAGGTTTAAGGGTTCATGTACGCTTTCTACCTTAGAGGGACGACCAGCATGGGACGAGCATTAGCAATGGACCGATGAGGCTACCGCCGCCTGCCAGAACACACGAATTAGGAGGTGGTGGGAAGTGATGATAGATCTGGTGGCAATAACCCCCGAAGGAGGAGGTGGGTAGGGTCGGCGGCGGTGATACTAGAGACAGTGATGATGGTAATAGTTAGGAGACTTGGTAGGTGGTGGCGGATCTGACAGGGGTAGTTGCTAGAGATAAGGGCGGGGTGATGACGGTAGGAGCAACGGTAGAGCAGGAGAAAGAGGAAGATACGAAGTTGGAGCTTACGAGGCCAACTACAAAGTTTGAGGGGGAAGACCCCCTCTCTGTACGACAATACGTATCACGAGGGGCAGTAGAGCTCTGCATAATGATTTTTTTTTAATTTTTAGAGGAATATGTGATTTTTTATTTAGAAAGAAGGAGAAGGAGAGAGTGAGGAAGGAGAGGGTGACTTCGTTTCGTGCTTCGAGATACACGTACCTCTTGAAAGATGTAAGACCTGGCAGTTTTGTAGGCCGAACTGCTCAACTAGGAGCGGCATGCTATGACGTATGGCTCTCCCCGGGCCTGGGCTGGCTGTATATACTTGGGCAATGGGCTCCGAGATCTGATATTAACTGGGCCAAATTGGTTGAGTGCCTTTTACGGGTGCTCTGTTTTTCTTGAGAGAGAAGGGTGTAGGTTCCCAACTCGGAAGGGAGCTCTGCACAAAAATCTAATTCACATCCACGGAAGAACTATACGATTTTAATTTTCAAGGATCAAGGAAGAAGTATAGGATTGATGGACTCACGTAGCTCTATGCACCTTCCATTTCAAAAAAGAAGCAGCTCTATGCATCGTAAGGGTATGTATGGAACCTAACAATTTCGTAGAGAACACTGAATTCCTACAGGAACCCTTACAATTGCAGGTTGCTCATCTGGCTTGCCCTGAACCAACTCGTATTATTGACAGCTTGGTTGGCTGACTTGACTCTCATCGGGCCAAAGGTCGGGCCCTGTGCAACTTGTCCGATGAAGACATAAATCGAGCAAGCTGAGCTGGTCAGGGGCCGCCGGAGAGTGGGCCACTGACTGAGGTCTTTCACAATTTACGTAGACTTCGGAACTTCTGTGACTAACATAGCTCTACTGAACTTGTCGAAATTACCACATCTTCCCATGAAAACGGTAAAATCTCAGGCCGGATGGAATGCCCATGCCATGCGCCGTGTCCAGCCGCCGGTTCGCGCGCGGTAACGGGACACCCGGCGCTCCTGGGCAATAATACGGCGCGCTTCCGGCCACCACACGTACGGGAGCCGGGGCGGGCTGCTAATAATTTGCCGCGCCCGAGCCCTGAACCGGGTTGGTGGCGCTGGCGAGTGAGATCCGTGGAAGGGCACATGCCAACGCACCGGCGCCTTTCTTCCCTTCCGCGGTTCCGCCACCACTCCCCGCACGCACCATCTTATATAAAGCCTTACCACGCAGGTCTCGCCCTCTTCCTCCCTCCTCATCGATCCACCTGTCCACCCTTCCATTTCCTCGTCTATACCGCTTCCACGGCGCATCTCGAGACGTTCGCCTTGTGTGGTGTGATCGATCAGTGTGTGTGTCCGATCAGTATACATTCTTTGGCATGGAGAGGGGCCATTGCCACAGCAAGCACCCACCCCCGCTCGCGCCGCCGCGGCGGGTGCGCAGGGAGCGCAAGCATGCGGCCGGCGCGTCCTTCTCGGCCTCGCTCCTCGACACCATCTACCGCTCTCTCGACGAGGGTAACGACGGGGGGGATGCTGCTGATGCCACGCGCCGGTCGGAGGAGAAGGCGACGGTGCCGCCTCAGTTCTGGTGGGCCAAGGAGGCGGCCAAGCCGAAGCAGCAGGCGGCAGGCGCGGACAGGCGCCGGCGCGAGACGGGGGTGGCTCGCCCGCGACACTCGGGGTACGCCTCATCCACCACCTCCTCGTCGGACTCGACCTCCAGCTACAGCTTCTCCTGCTCGTCCGCGTCGACCACCGACACCGAGCCCACGCGCCGCCGGCACAGCCCGCCTCCGCCACGCCAGCCGGAGGGAGTCGCCGACGCTGCAAACGGTGAGGAAGCGGAGGCCGCCACGCCACCTAGCAACAAGAAAAAGAAGAAGAGCAGGCCGTGTTTCCCCGGAGCGAGGCCCCGGCCAAGAGATACAGCACCGTCGTCGCCCGGGAGGCTACCTCCGTCGCCGGCGACGTTCGCGTGTGTCCTCAAGGCTCTGTTCACCTTGGCGCGCCTTCCAAGGAAGCCCAAGAGTCCGACAGCTGTACCACCTCCGCAGATATCGCCGGAGCCACCACAGCCGTCATGCACATCGACGACGTCAACCGCGAAAACGGCGGAACGGAGGTCTGTAAGGTTCTGCTCGGACGCCGAGGCATCGACGGTGGTGCGGCGCAGGGTCGAGGAGCTGGTGCGGAGCCTCGGGGAGTTGGAGGAGGACGAGGAGGGGAGTGACTCCAGCTCCGATCTCTTCGAGCTGGAGAGCCTTGGCGGGGCGAACGGCGACGAGCTACCCGTGTACGGCACGACGAACCTCGTGGCCAACCGCGCCATTGCCCAGGGGACGGTTTTTTAGTTACAAAAACAGTGCTCCTTTCATTAAAAAAAAGGAGTTGCAAAAATCCCTAAGAAAAGAGCTGTAAAAAATGTGTGATATCTATGTTTGCATTTCTTGCGTTTCATTTTGTTGTATTATGTACCAAATTTGTCTATATAAAGTTTGGGTGTCTCAAAATTTGGTTTAAATTGGCATTGCTTAATTGAATTTTTTTTTAATCCAATGTTCAAACCAACATAACCTAGCTATTTCACCTCTAACATAAAGTGACAGAACTGGTGCCGGTACATTAATATCCTTGCTAATTACGTAGTTCACTATTAAGTCCCCCTATATTCATGTGTTGTTGCGTTCCATGGAAAGATTGCTGAAAATCTTTACGACCTAGATCGGTTAGAGCTTTCATCTTCATAATTTATTCTCTTTTTAAGTCCATATAATTTTAGAGGCACCTGTACTTAACCTCGAAACATAGAACCAAGCATTCAACAACTAGACTTGCAAAACCAGAGCAGATAACCGCTAGGGCAGTTTTGGAGGCACGTTTTTGCCACCGTTTGAATGGCTTGGTTGGTAAAATGACGATTACTTACCAGAAAATTAAATATATAAAAAATTCTTAAACCAGTTTATTATCCTTCATAATGATTACTCATCTGCAGATCCGATTTTAGAAAGACATATGGTGGGTAACGCTCTTTTGTGGACGCAATACCCATACTTTATAATGTGGTGAGAAAGAAAATTGCTATGGTAGCACAAGTGCTATCCATAGCTCCTCCCAAATGAACTTTCAATGAGCTATAGTTGGGCCAAAAGTAGACACATGGAATGACCTGGTTAGCCGTGTGTAGGTGATTGATTTACATCCCACGTATGACACCTTTTCATAGTCAACACCAGAATAAGCAATTTTTGGTGTAATTATCATACCAAGTTCTCATGAATCCACAATGCAAGTTTTGGCACAAGCACTTATGGAAACTCAAACTACCGCTTAAAACCAAAAAAATTATGTGGTACATACGTAGATGGGTAATCCTCACGAAGGATAATCTAATTCGAAGGAGCTGGCATGGGAGCAAAACATGTTGTTTCTATGATAAGAATTAGTCGATCAAGCGCTTATGTTTGAGTGACATGTGGCTTGCTTCGCTTGGTGCGCGCAGTTCAGATTGCCTTTAATCTACCTCCATCCTCTAGGGTACCATGTTTAATAGGACATTGGCTTCATGGGTTGGGAGGGGACTACAGTCATAAATTCTAATGGGGGCGGTGGTGATGTGCTAGTCTATTTGGCTATGCACAAACAATGTTAATTTTGATAAAGAAAATTACTCTATCATCCGAATTAGATGATCTTTAGTTTACTACAATCTTGGGCGCCCCTTACAGAAGCTGGAAGTCAGAGAGAGCATGCTGAAGGGGAGCAAAAGCTTGGAGGTAGTGGTGACAGAGTTATTCTCTACTAGCTGCTGGAGTACCTGCAACCAGTTGGGCAATATTTGAAAACGCCCAAAAGCTTTTATTTATCAATTTTATGTCCGTTGGATTCGGATTGTAGCCTAGTCTTTTAATCTTGCTATAAACTCTGTAACAATGACACTATTTGGGTTGTGTGAATCCTCTTGATGCAGACGTCGAATGATTAATAAACTCTTCCTTTAAAAAAGCAACACATGTTTCTTCCTCCTCCATTGTTCTTCACCACCCTTTATTCTTTACCCTTCTCCCATGGAGGACAACGTCCCCTTTTAGATAGCTGCGGCTTATACATAAGCTGTTTAAGCTTAACTGTCTACAGGAGTACCGGTCTAGGGAAGCTCTGAGAAGCTTGTATCCTATTCTAAACTGGTTATAAAATTTGAGCTTATTATCTATAGTGAGTGGTGTAAAGTCTATACTAACCCTAGGCTTATTGTTTATCTATTTATTTAGTTGATAAATGGACAACAAACACTACTAACGAGCAATCGTTTTCTAAATGAAACAGTACGTGATAATCAAATTTTAAAAAACAGCAGCATAACATGGCATCAGTTTTCTCAACTTCAATTGCTCAACTCATCTTTATTACCATAAATAAGATCATCAGAAAGGTGTTACATACTCAACTCATCTAATTGGTCTCAGACCTACAGCATCAATGATAAAGCATACATGCTACAAATCTTTGCTACCATCATAAGCTAAAAAAGCATACATGCCACGAATCATAAGGCGACCTGAAAGGCAAGAGGAGGCTACAATTGCTCTTTCCAATTGTCATTGATACGTGAATCTCCTATCCTGTGCATCTGCATTTAAAAGGAAAAACCAAAAATTGGTAAAGCAAGTGGTAGATAAGCACTTACATTTACATGCAAGTGTTACATGCAAAAAAGATCAGAGCACTGAATATACACAAATGCATGCTCATTCATACAAAAATTCAGGAGTTTGATGCATTGCATAGTTTCACTGTGCTATGTCACCTGACTCCCACGGTGGCACAATATAATTTTTCATCTGCTGATACCGCAGGCATACCAACTTTTTATGTGTAAGCACTGGTTCGAGTTCATCATGGTCAACTAAACATTGTTGCTGGAGTAGGCAGGCCAAGATCGTAAATAAACAAGATACATGTTATGCGAATGGTCACCACCCCAGTCCAAATCGACGTATACAATCAAGTAACTTTAAAACCTTGTGTCGATTCTATTAAGTGTTAGACATCTGTGCTACGGTATTGCACAGGATGTATATTGCGATGGTGGATTGTGCAGTGACGCCAAGCTCTGTATATAAGACTCAGGGCTATCAACGACGCCAAATTTCATCGATAAGACCCTAGGCTGACAAAACACGCATCACGATGACGGGTCACGCTGCTAAGCAGACTCGCACCGTGACAACAGGTCACGATGCTAAGAAGACTCGCATCGCGACGATGCATCACGTTGCTATTTGAGCAATATGCTAAGAAATATCCTAAAAGGATAGGGTAAAAATGATTGTAATGCATCCGCGAAACTATAAGCCTAGGGGTAAAACCATAAACTATGTAGGACAGATATGTAAATTAACAACACTACCCCTCCTCCACTATGAATAGGAAGGTACCCCGTCTCATTTGGAGGCTGGATCTCATTGGGGAAAGAAATCAATATACGCGCGCTCGTAGTCTCTCGTTGCATCCACCATAGCTACGCGCGGCGCATTGCCTCATTTGGTTCCCTATGCATCCCACTTGACCATGTAACCAAATTGGGGTGCTACGAATACACTACCTACGATTGTACCTATGATAGTTGGCGCTGTCTGTGGGAAATCGATATTATAAGCTACATCACGACCAACTGTGGGCGTAACGATAATGACCATGCTTGTCGTGTTTTGTTACATAAAACGTCTTCTCAACCACATCGAGGTTTCATCGGGCAAAGCCTGATGCCTCCGAGCATGAAAACCGACACCAAGAGGAAGGCATGATAACTCCTGCACATGCGACAACAGTGCCCGTGCGCGTCTAGTGCACTCGCGTGCGTGACAACAACGCATGCGTGACCAACACGGTCGCGTGCGACCACCTCGCTCAATTGCGACGATATCGCACCCACACAAGGACATCATCCACACACATGAAAACAACGCCTATGAGCGGCCCGTGCACGACTGATGCACCTGTGCAACGAATGCATGTGCACGCGATGCCTGCACTCATCCGACATGGTCGCGCGTGATCAACATGCTCGTGCACGACATCGCCCTCATGGAACCGACGCGCTCGCATGACTATAGTGCCCATGTGCGTCTAACACCATCGTCACGACCGACATTATCACGCTGAGTGCGACCACTGCAGTAGGCAACGCAAGCAATACAAGTCCCACCATTCAAGCAGGCAAAGCTAGCGCGGGATACCAACCAAGGGGCAGTTGGTGGAACATCGGCAGCCAACATCGTCACCGCAGCCAGAGCGTCCCCTGTCATGGTGTGCAGGATGAACACTCATTCTGCTATGGCTCGAGCAAGCCAAGTGGGAAACTGAGTCGGCGATGCACCAAGTACTATGCAGGTGGATGGGAAGCTCGAACGCCTACTACGCCAGGCCGCCAAAGCGAACCAACAAAACCAAGACATGCACACAAGCTTAGTGTAGTGAGATACGGCATGAGTGTATACACTATCGAGACCAAAGTAGACAATCTCCATAGAGAGTATCAAAAATAATGATAATGAACAACCATGGCAAAAGAGGAAAATCTAGTGAAGCCGACCACGAATTCTTTAAGCACGACCTCAAAGAGTGCAAGACATCATCGCTCTCCCACACTTTTTAGGACCCTTAGATCATTGCCCTATACAAGAATCTAGTGCTAAAGAAACATATCCTCTAATCCTCTCTTGCTTGCACCTTGCTCTTGGATTGCTTGGGTTGTCTTTCTATGGCCACCCTCTCATGTGTTTATATAGGTCTGCACATAGCCTCTTCTAAAGTAAGGAGGTCTTCGAATCCTAGTAGGTTTTATTTAGGATTTTCTTATAGCACATATCTTCGTATCCTAATTGGATATAGTCATTCTATATTCAACAATCTCCACCTTTACTCTTATCCATTGAAGCCATTGTGCTCCTCCAAGAATTCGCTCCAAGTAGGCTCTGTCTTTTTGCTCCCACTTTGGTAGCGCTCCACCACCAGGGCTCATGCACATCCCGTGATGTCTGTGTTGGTATTCGGGCTGGACCATTCGAACCCTCCACCTGAGAGCTCCTTTCTTGTATAGTTTGGTTAACCCTGTTCCTACAGCTTGCAATGCCATAGGTTTGTATCGCCGCCTCTGAGCTTCACCTGCTCATTGGTACCACGTGGTTTGTCTTGTCATGACTTTTTTCTTCCAACAGCTTGCACCTTCAGCTTTTCGTCTATTAGAGTTTTAGAGCCTCTTTTTGCAACTCTACACACAACTTCAGCTATGATCTGAGTACCTGCCGTTGACAACACGGTTTCCTTCTCCTAGTCAGGATTTGTATCAGACCTCCCATTAGTTGCACCATCTTTAAGATTTCTTAGCAATCTGTATCCAGCGTTGTCCCAGATATGTTTCATGATTACTGTTGTTTATAAGTAACTCAGTTAACTCCACTTTGAAGTGATACATGACGACCGTGGAGTTCAAGCGACCTCAAAGATATTATATTCTTTTTCAAACGGGGAACGCAACAAACTCCCATTAATGTGCGTCATGCTCCATTATACATCTCAGTGTAACCGTTCCCATCTCAATGACTACATACCCCCTGCAATCTGCTAAGTGAACAGTTCCATGCGCTGGGCATAGGGACCCTTTGTCAAACATCTCCCTCCGTGAATATATATGGATACAACTACCTAAATCCATCATCCACCCATGAGAAGTATCTGGTTGACTTACAATAAGTACGTCTGAATCATCTTTCCCTACCATCACGGAGCATGCACTTCATTCGCTTCAAACTTTGACAACATTTTATCACATGATCTACCTCGTCACATAGATAGTATACACATATGTCCTTGTTCTTACACTTCTTCTTCCCATGACTCTTGATTTTGCCTGCAACACCTATGGCAACCAATGCTTGATTATCTGATGAAGAAGATTCCGATGACTTTCTCAAGAACTCCGCCTCCAAAAGATATGCAATTGTCTCATTGAAGTTGAGAGTCTTTTTTCAATGAGAATATTCATTGCCAGTTGCTCCCATGATGGTGGTATAAATGAAACCAATATGACCTTGTCGTTTTCCCCGATTTTCTCATCCATAGTAGTCAAATGCGTGACAACTTGTTGAAGACATTGATACGGTCAACGAACCGCGTGTCTTCCTCCGTGCATAGCCTAAACAGCTGCCGCTTCAGCACCCATTGATTTGTCAATGACTTTGTCATGTACAATCTTCTAGGTCACTCCATAATTTCTTCGGTGAGTTCTCCTTCATCACTGAGTACTTTGCCTCATTAGAGAGACACGGGCGGATTGTACTGACAACCTTTCACTCCATCACCTTTCAGCCTCTATTAGATGTCCTAGCTGGTTTGTCCCCTTCAAGAGCGTCGATTAGTCCTCATTGGACAAGAACATCCTTCACGATGCAGTGCCACATGCTGAAATTTTCACTGCCGTCAAATTTCTCTACTTGATTTCATATCGTTGAAATCGCTCCTAATTACATGCCACCTGATACCTTGCCAACATTCTCACAAATCTGATTAATTTGGTCTTAGCTCTGATATCATTTGTTATACTCGGATACCCTCTCTTATGCATAGCAGCCCAGGGTCTAATGGGAGTTAGTGAGATATGGCACGAGCATGCACGTTATCGAGACCAAAGTAGACGAACCCTGTAGAGAGTACCAAAATAATGACGACTAACAACCATGACAAAAGAGAATAGCGCTAAAGAAATCTGACATCTAATCATCTCTTACTTGCATATTGTTCTTGGATTGCTTGTTTGCTTGGGTTGTCTTTTTTTGTCACCCTCTCATGGATTTATATAGGTTTCTACTTTGCCTCTTTCAATGTAAGGGGATCTTTAAATAATAGCAGATTTTTTTATAACATATATCTTTAAATTTTAATAGGCTTAGGATATGAGTAACTCGTCATATTTAACGGTCCATCGACAGTCACTCGAAACATTAGTACGATTTTTCTTTTGCGCGATGGCACGTCGCGCCGATATTCCTACATGTGTATCTCGCTGAGCCAAATCTATACATTGTTCAGCGAACAAACAAAGTATCGACAGATGCCTCGGTGCATGGTTACGCTTGATCTGTTGTTGCTCTACCAACCGCTGTGAGATCCCCAATTGATTAACACATCGGAGTAGATAAGGCACCACAACCCAATATTCCATGAGCATCTCAATTCCTGCATTCTTTTCATAAGCTTTTGAACCGCAAATGTGCCGAGTCTTTGGATAGACCATAGTACATCTGTGCTGTATAGCTTCTACCTGAAGCATTTCAATTTTTTATGCTTCCGATCAGCAGATTGTTCAAAAGGGTTCGAGAGGATGGTCATGCATGATGGGCCATTTGCAAATGGAATTTAACCGTGTGGAAAGAAAAACCGAACTACATGTGCGGTGGTGGAAGTTCTTGAGCTGGGACAGAGCATTCTTTGTCAGCAAACGACCGATGACATATCGGATCATGCCCTCCTGCTAAAGCACCCCAATAATTATTAAGTTACATTATATACAAACTTGTCAGTGATGCGAAGTATATATATCTTCTATATATAAAGTGTTTCCATCTGAGTTTCGTCGAAGGTGCAAGCAACTAGCTCGATCCCATCGTAAGTACTGACACTGAACATCTCGTCAGAGCTCGAATAATCTTCAGTTTGTACAGTACGGCCTCGCATGAAAATGTACGACACAGAGAGACATGATCTCGGCCTTAGCAACGGTATGGGCAGAGCACTTCATGTCTACTCGTGGCGATGCATGTCTTAGCAACACAGCTGTGCGTACAATTGTTTAAGCTGAACGATTGGGCACGAACGTTCAGTTGTAGGACCAAGAGAAATGCATGATTCAGTATTGCAGTGCTGGATATTCCTTTCTGAATCGGAAAGATCAAGATGTTTATTTTGATATCCCTACGTGCAGAATTATAACACAAGTGTATTTGTAATTTCCTTTACAACCTTCATATATATTGGACGTGGTACTGATTGCATGGAAATGCAGAAGAAGATTCGAAGTACAAAACAATCTAGCGGCGACAGCGACGGTTGATCTGTATGTTGGCACATGATCTGGACAGGATGGCCGTGCATGAAAGTGACGGTGTCATTGTCCATTTTTCTTTAACAGTTTAAATTTTTAGGTAAATTGATTAATGCATATAATTTAATATAGTATTAGAGCTAAAAAATTCTAAATCATTTTAATTTTTTTACCTGAAAAAAGAAGAGAGAGACAAGTATATAACAAAAAGAAACTTCCCCTGACGACGCTACACTGACAAGAAGAGCATAATGTCCTGCGAGATGCATGCATGCAATGCATTATGCATCGTGGTCGTGGTATATTTATTGCCAACAGTTCCTACACCGAATTGAAACAAAAAAGTTCTGATGCATCGTCAAGGTGAAGTCAGGCCAGTTCAATGGCCAGCTACCCATGATGACAGGCTATGGGATTCAGGCAATCAGTCGAGTCGCAGCCTCGCCTGCAGCAACGTTAATGGTGACGCGGACGCCGGTCAGCGTGTCTGCGTGTGCCCGCCTGGCGAAGGGCAACCGGGCCCCATGGCAATATAAATCACGACCTCCCCGGCGCCGGCGGTACGATTAGCAACATGAGATGGCCACTAACTACGGCACGCATCGGTCGATCGATCACCACTCGGGTGGTTGCGTTCGGGCGGAAGCCTAGACAGAGACTGACGCGGACGGAGCAGCCAAACGGAGCCACCGGACAGGGGGTGCCGCGTGCCTTTCCGGTGCTTATTTTTTCCGTGGCGAGGCGGCAACGGGCGGTACACGGGTCCCGGCGACGGAACAACCACGTTAAGTGCACGGCGCGCAGCTCGTGCGGGGCGGGCGCGGCGAGGTGCATGAATGCGCGCACGAGCGCGGACCACCCGGGCGAATCGGTGGTGGGTGTCGCGCCGCTTTCACGGGCACATGCGGTCGCAAGAACGTGGCCGCCACGTACCACGCCGCTTTGGGAGTTTGGCCACTTTCGTATGGGACCCTCGGGCCATGCCGGACACGGTGCCTGCGAGCTCTTTGTTTTTCAGGGTAGGCTCCGAAGCTTCTTCGGGTTAGCTTATCAAAAAGTTTTACATCATAACTTTTACCTACGAGTGTTCGAGGGATATAAAAATTGTAGTGCAATAATCACCCATTTTGCAAAAAAGACCTTAGAAAGAAATATGAATACAATCGAATCCTTCTGACTCAATCTTCTTCGAGAACGATGATGTCACTGCGGTCTTTGAGCCTCTGAAAATTCCTTGCCCGGATTTGCTCATGGCGGACACACTATGTAAGTCTAAAATTAACTTCCAGACTTTTCGTCTGTACATCATCAGTCTAGGATCAAGCTAACAAAAACACGTAAAATGTTTACCATTACACGACATCAAAGTTATTACAAAAGATTGAATACAAAAATGTTACACGACTTATATATTATCATGTCTTATATATGACATTTATTACAATTAGAAAGCAGTAAAAATAAAAACGAAGCGTCTCCATCCATGCTACAAGCACTCGACGAAATCCATGTGACCTACCTCTCGGGATCATCGTAGTAGTAATCATCATCTGCATCTCCATCAGCGTAGTCCTCTCTACACCACCCTAAAAAGACATGTCGATGATTACTTCACATACTCAGCGTGACCTCTCATAGGGAACATCCTAAACCAAGGTACATGAGGCTACAAAAGAATGCTTAATGACTCTTTTGCGTAAAGTAGTTTTAGTTGTAATACTACAATAGTTTCAAAGGTCAGCTTTACGATGATAACCAGTTTTTATATCAAGGGTACTTCACAAAAATGCAAGGGTCCACAACCAACATATATGAGCAAAAGACTCTCGTCTTAGCTCGTCCATAGGTCTCAACAACAAAGGGGTAGAAGAAAATAGCAAGGGAGAGAGGGATGAGTTCTTTTTATCAGGAATGAGTCATGTGCCATCCTTGTGGATACGGCTAATTGATTAAATATACACTCTGCAGAGATTGTATAGTACTTTCGCGTCTCTCTAAAATTGCAGTCATGGTAAGATCTTGGTTTATTCAAATTTCAAGGACTCCCAAGCACACGTATTAACTAGAAATAATATAGATAATAGAAGGCTTGTTATTTAACAGTATAACATAGACTATATACCAATGTCAACCAAGTCAGCCCAAAGATTGGATATCCATATAACTAAATTAACCAAACAAAAAATTTTGTAAATGAAGTGAGTGAAAATTAAAAACTCAGATTGCTCTTTTCTATTTTCCATATGGGTTGCCCGGGACTCGAACCCGGAACTAGTCGGATGGAGTAGATAATTCTTCCTTGTTACAATAGAGAAAAAATCCCTCCCCAAATCGTGCTTGCATTTTTCATTGCACACGACTTTCCCTATGTAGAAATAGCCTATTTCTATTCCAAAGAGGAAGTTTTACTAATTTTTTTGTCCATATGTCACAATCTCATCTTGTTTCCTACAAGTGATCACTAGCATAGTACACAACCATCGGTGTACCTGCAGGAAGATCATGACATGGTCTTTTAGCTAGTCCCTGCTTGACGTGACATATCCACTGGGTCTACCACGGAGTTGAGGGTACGTCCCCACTCTTCAGGCCCCCATCTGTGCCGAGGATCATCGTAGCTACGTCCACCCTATCTGCGGTATATGGTGAGATCAGCACCAACAGTTGACTAACTTAATTAACCAAGTCAGTACCCATATAGCATGTGATCATACTGTTTTCACAATCCATGGATTCAAGACTTCGGTCTTATTCAATTCGGATGACCAAATGCTCCTTCAAACATGATCTAACTGTCGTCTACACATTTCAGATGGTAAGTTTAACCCAACATAGAATAGAAGGATAGAGAGAGAAGACAAAGGGCATCCAACAATAACAAGTATCATTGATCCAAAAATCATCCCTTCAAGGAGGCAATTCAAAAGCATCATAGGAATATGTTAAGAATGGCTAAGAATTTACTCTACTCTATCTAGGAATAATAATATTCTACTTAGGGTATCAAGTAAAAGGGCGACAAGCAGGTAAAAGTTATGGATGTCAATTTACACACTAGCTAGGGGAATGAAACAACATGCATGTTAAAATAAAATAAAGTAATAATGACTTTATAAATATGAAATCAAGATGATCAAAGAGAGGGGGCATGCATTCGTTGATGTATTCCTCCACTTCTCTTTCTTGAACGTGCTCTTGGTTGAGCACATCACTCCCTACTTGTCATACAAAAAATAGAATGCAAGAAAATAAATAAATAACTCAGTGCAATAAAAAAGTGGAGTGATGATGAGGCGATAAAGGATAGTGACGATGAGTAGTACAATTTTACTGTATACGACGACAGTATCTGTATGCAATACCCTGGATACTTGGAGCAGCTGACGTATTCATGAGAGACTCCAGGAGATAAGAAAACTATCCATAGGAAGCCAGATACCCCTTAAACAAGAAAGTCAATCCCTATGTTTAAGGATGATTAGACTCCTAGTCGGAGACGACTCTATACTCGTACGGGATACCCTCTATAAAAGGAACCAGGAGGCCCTGTAGAGAGAGAAAGAAGATCTCATAAGCCTAAAGACAACAAGCCCTAGAAGATTAGCGCAAGGAGATTCCTAACTAGTTATAGATCCCATCTAGGCTAGCCATCATCTTTTTCCCTTGTAATATGTCTCAAGGATTAATATATACACACAGGACGTAGGGTTGTTATTCTCCGCATGGTTAGATAAGGCCCCAGGGTGTCCCCTACCCCTTCACTCTTTTTATCATGAATACTGTAAGATTGGCAATACCAATCGTCGATAGATAGGGTTTGCAATATGAAGAGATTGATGACATAAGGTTAAACTAGATGGAAGAGAGAAATGACATCATCTCGCAAGATGAGTGCAAGAGTTATTTTAGAACTATAAATAATTTAAGAAGGGATTATATATGGAAAGAACAGCAGCTGATAATGGGCCTTAGGTCTATGGACCTGGTCCATAAATGGTAAGGTTTTACTAGTAATGGATCGTATGGCTATGATTGATTGACAGGTGAGAAGCACACGTCCTCAAGAGATAAAACACCACATGCGGGAACTGTATGTATGTGAGTTATGATTGAGTCTAACAATTTAAGTCGATAGCTTGATTGAAGGCTACAGATGAAAGGTATTGACGAATTCTTGATAAAGAGTGAAATGCCACTAGACGGAATTAGGATTTAGGATTGACACCAAACATGGTTTGACCCGACATGGAAACAATGGCAAGATATATATATATATATATATATATATATATATATATATATATATATATATTTATATATATGATCAAGGCATTCCGATAAACAGGCTATGCCACTATCTGGAGGTTGGGTTATCGGCCAAGGTTTACATGATGGATGGTTAACCCAAAAGCGACTAGAAGACATCCTCCTTCACGAGTAGAGAATTATAAATAATTCAAATAGGATCGCAGATAATTCAGGAGAAAATTTTCATGGTTGACTAGCGGTGTTTTGGAATAACTCCTGAGAACTTACAACTGCAGCATCAGGAAGTCTACCAAACTGTTCAAGTGACTCCTGACCATTGGTGTAAGAATCCGATCAAAAAGAGAGTTTTGGATATGAGTGATCTGAGATGCGAACCAATGGTCAAGTTGGGTTTTAGGGTAGAGACATTCAATAGGGTCTACCAGTCGGTAGCATGGCCAAAACTGATATGTGGAACCCAGAAGTAAAAGAAGGATGATGGTTAGGGTTACAATGGTTTGCTAACATTGAACCCAAGTTTTGGATTTAGGGTAAAGGGATTAAGGGTACGACAACTCATGACATTGTTGTGGCAAAGGCATATGATAGCAGAGAAAAACGGGACTAGGTCATGAGACAGAGGAAAGTCGTGACCTCAAGGGACGATGATTTCCCGATAGAATGAGTTCCGAAGGTTATAGTGGCAACCATATCATGCAAGAAAACAATGTTGTCATGGTAGGGCACGTAGGATAAATGACTTATCGGTAGAACAACTTCTATCGCGATAGGGCGTGGCAAAGAGCTACAGATGATATGGATGCGCATGTGACCATGGGGTAAGGTCCAAGTAGCGAGGAACAAAGTTATGCCAAGTTGTGTGGCAACTATAGCTGCTATTGACGGTGATAGGCTAGGTCCTATCGCGGCAGAGATGAATGCTAGTGTGACAGATTTAGATGTTGACATAGCAACATTGCTAAAGGAGGAACATGCCTGGAAAAGGTACACGGACATGAGACGGAGCCTAGGAAGTGAACACTGGTGTCCTAGGGTTTTGATTCATAGAAGGAATCGATGGATGGCCTGCTAATAACATCGATGGCCAGAAGATGTATTTAGGGTTGACAAGCCTATGCTGAAGCATTGTCATCAAGGGCGGCAACACTTACAAGGTTCCTACTAAGAGGGGAGGTCTAAAAAATTCGGTCGTCCGTAATTGATGGAAGAAATCAATTACTGATCTTACAATCACGATGACTACCAAAGGATGCCTCTAGTGTTATCGAGGTATCTATGGGCAATGTGCCATCGGGGGCGGTGGTCATCACCATGATGGTGGTCTCGACTAGGTAAGGCCGATGGTCTTGGTTAAAAGTCAAGATTATAATTATAGGTCGAATTGGATTCAGAATGTTCAGGACAGAGATCCATAACAAGGCTAGGGTTCTAGCCTATGATGTGGTAGCACTGATAGCTCATCGTGCATGACATTATTGAGTTCTCAATTATGACATTGGGGGTACCAACGGGGTTATCATGTACAGCACCGATGATCATTTCAGCTAGGAGCCGGTGGATTACATCACGTGCAGTGGTGCATGGCAATGAGGTTGATCAGTGTTTCGAATGCTAAGCATTAGGGTTATGTTGGTTCATGTTCATGGGAAGAACAAAGAGGTATAGGGTCATAGACCTCAACTATTCTCTATAGACAGAACACAGAGAGATGGAGACAAGAGAAGGGGTTGGCAAAGCTTCTGTTTTAGATACATCAGAGAGTGAGGAGCATACAACAACATAGAGAAGAAATAAAGGATGCATGTTGCTCCTGTATAGAGAAAAGAGAAGGAACAACCGAGAAAAGGGATGCCTTGTTCCTTCTCTGTATTCCTAACAGAGGGCAACAGAGGAGATACGCCCTACTACTACTTACTGCACACAGAGATAACAGAGATAGAAACAGAGGAAGGAGGGTTGCGGTATAGGGGCGTCAAGCTTGTCGGCGTTGGAGAGGTGATGGTGGTCGGGTGACTACAAAAACAGAGCCACGCGGTGACTAGGATCCCGTAGGTCATCATGGTTGGTGTAGAGGAGCAACAGCTAATGACCTAAGGCGACGACAAATGGAACCAGCGGAGGGTCACAAAGGTGAGGATGACATGATGGTGCAGGAAGTAATTAGCCGAGGGAATCGATCGTTAGGGTGAGAAGAAATGTAGTAGCACTTAATTGCAGAGAAGCTCACCATATGCGAAGAAGGAGGCGCGACAATAGACGGCCCAAGCTGAGGAAGATGGCCATGATTCTATTGATGTGGTGGCTGGCGAGGGTAGCAGAACTAGGTTCGGCTTTGCCTCGTCATCATGAAGCTCCTAGGCAGAAGAATGGCCAGCGGTGCATCAAGCCGAATTGGCTGGTGGCAGTGCAAAACGCAATGGCGGCGCTAGGGTTTGCAGATGGCAGTGGCTTGGGGTGCGGAAATCGAGGGTAGCAGCTTATATAGGCCGATAGCCTAGGGTTTACGCGGAGTGGATGTCACAACGGCCAAGGAGGTGACATTGTGCTGGACACGGACATCAAGACGGGTGGCGGCGGCTAGGTCAAGCAACCGCGTCGTGCTCTGGAGGCAGGGCGCGGCTCCTTGGTGGGCTGGGCCGGTCGGGTAGATGGGCTATTCCCAGATCGAGGAGGAGATGGGTGTGGCAGGGCTGGATTAGGTAGCTCTGTCGGCCTAAGGAGCAGGCTGACAGGCTAGCTGGCAGGTTTGCTCGAGCCATACGGAGGGAGGAAAAAGAAGAAAAGGAAAAAGGATTCAGAAACAATTGAAAAAGCAAATAAAGCTCCGAAAGATACCAAACCAACTCTAGAAAATCCAAAAAAAATTCAAAGACCTATTTTAATATGCAAGAGCCAAATAAAATAATTCCAACCAAATGTTAATGTTCAAATTAATCTAGCTAAATCCAAAATAATTATAAAAAAATTCAATTAAGCTTTAGTTAATTCAAGAAAATTACAGAACATTCTCTAAACCTATTTTATAAATAAAAATCTCAAAAATGGTATGTTACACGGCTGGCAGTCACTATGGGTAGCACGGGGAAAAGGGCCTCTGATTGATGGAGGTTGCAGGTGGTGGCGTTAGGGATGCGCTTCGATGGTGACAGCCGCCGGTGATCTACCCAATAGAATCACTAGTACCAACTGGGACATTTGATTAAGGCTTCTCCATTCCTTATGGTAATCTTCATCGGAGTTGTAGGTATAGGATGCATGGCACCTTCGAAACAACTTGTAGGAGGATAAGATGTACACAATGGCCAGAGAGGCGGCGCGTCGGCCAACAAGGCAATGAACGCCAAAGCCACAAGGGGAAGCTTATCTAGTGGGAGGAGCTCACCATGATCGTACCCGAGAACAAGGAAAGCCATCTCTGCGAAGGCGATGGACAGCAACAACGACAAATAAAGCTCAAGTTGTACACCAAAGAAAAGAAAGAGAAGCTTACTTTTACTACTGCACAAGGAAAAAGCCTAAGAAATACCTAATCTACGGCTATGAGGTTGGGCCCCCCTCGCCTCACACTATCGGCGAGCACGCCTGTTGCCGAAGGCGGGAGAGGAGGGCCAGGTTTGACCAAAGAAGGAAGACTTGGGAGGTAGAAGAAAGGGGCAGAGGAGACGAGGTGGGAGGTTCTTTTGCCTGAATTTTACATACTAGCTATTGTGTTGTTGGTTGATGATGCCTGTGAGCTTATTGGAGTAGGCTCGGTTTGCCGTTGTTGTACCGTGCGATGAGAGATGTAAAAAATCGGTTGCTCAGTTTAGCAAATCATATTAAAGTTCGATGAATTTTCTGAACTAAACTTTGCTACTTATTAGTAAAAACTACCTAGCCAAACATTCAAGTATCAAAAAGCAGCTTAACCATATAAGATGGTCGTAACTCCACGCATTGCCCAAGGGAGCCTAGTCCGGGGCTGAAACACATCTCAGGACTCTTCTCGGCCATTTTTATACAATTTTGTTTTTTAAGGACGGCCATTTTGTACTTGTTACACGAGCGTCTACTCATCTTCCATTTTTAAGCGCAACTTACTGACGAGCCACAACAGCATCGCGTCTGCTTACGGGCCGAAATTCCACCAGGCCAGCTGGTCTCGGCCCAACCATAGTACGTCGATATTATTTTCAGCCTATCGAGATTAGCTCGGCATAACGTGTCAATCTATTCAGCAGAGTCTCTTATCTTATGTCAAGTCTGCGCCGCACCCGAGCGCGCGTAGAATAGAAATTTCGCTCGATCAAACTGCTTATACATGCGCAGCGCAGTCTGGCAGTTTTCCTCGCGAGCCCGTGACACAGCCCCGGCGCGCACATGCGTATACGTCAGAGAACGCGAAGCGGCGAACAGTTGCCGGCAAGCGGCAAACCGCCGCGGCCGATCGATCGAGCGGGCGTCTCTTCCCGACTCCCGGGGAATAGCCACCCTTTCCCGCGCTACATAAGCCTGTGCAGCACTCACTTATCCACTATTACCCCAGCGCGTCGCGTCTGCAAGCGCTTCTGCAATTCTGCAATGACCAGCGGCAGCCGTGGTGGCGACTTCCAAGCCGGCGCCGGGGGGCGACGAGCAGCCGAGCCCGCGGAAGTGAGACCGGCCGCTATGAGATGCCACCGCCGCCCAAGCGATCAACTTTTCTTGATTATACATCGTTGCTGCTTTACGACGCATGGTTTGATCTGACGAGTGGCGCCATTGCATGCAGGCGTCAGGGACGTGATGGATCCGATCTATCAGAAAGTAGGTGACGCCAAGAGCCAGCGTCGCTGGTGCGAGATGAACAATCGCCAACGGCTCCGAAAGCTCATCCACGTTAACGGTGCGTACCTATGTTCCTTCCCTTCGCATCGATCCGCCGCTCGCGCTCTCACGCGCGTCTCACTATCGCAATCGCCAGTGTTGCTAACCTTCGTTGATCCTCTTCGCTAGCCGTCGCCGGCCGACTGGCCCGATCGCCGCAAGATAGCCATGTGCGTGCACGCCGTGGAAAGATGGACGGTGCACATAATGATTCAGAAGATCTCGATGGAGGATGGCGGTGTCGAGACCGACTACGTTAAATACATATTGCTTGGATGTACTGCAAAAGACCTCTTCTCCTGCGAGTCATACAGCACCCCCGAAGTATCCGAGCGGAGCATTCCGTACCAGCCACCGATGATTATCTCCGCAAAATCTGGACGCCCATCCAGCCTGCAGGCAACATAGTAGTAGGCAAGCAACGCGAATATATAAGCGATTAACTGCATGCATACGTGGCTACATATCATGTGCACGCATAAATTCAGGAGAAATGTATCTCTCTCTGTAGATCATGCTTAACATTTTGTGTCTTTTCTCGAACTTTTTGAACTAACTGCATGCACACGTTTTGTTGTCATGTGTGAGTAGTACTATATGGCGGACCTAATGGACACCCCAAAAGTCAGATGCCAAGGTTTCTGGCCGACGTTCCTACCGCCGAGCTACCACAGCCCTTGCTGATACCCACTGGAGAAGGTGTACAGTACATGAAAAGAAGAAGTATAGCATTGCTGAACAGCTACGTACGCAAGTAGTTATATACAGTTTTTTCTTTTCTTTTTTAGATTCAGAACTGAACAACAAACATGGTTGTAATATTGACCGACTCTCTTAATTTTCTATACATGTCAACAGAAAGAACGTATTCCTACATCGACCAATAAAGACTCGGAAAACTATTTTAACATTCAACAGAAAAAGGCCGCTGAATGCCTTGACGTCAGTCGACAAACTGTACTGAAAGGTATCCGCACGAGGAACAACTTGTCTAGGTGGCTTTACCGCAAAGTTAGAATATGAACCTTGGATGCATTTGTCTTACTAACCATGGCATGGGCATGCAGGATTGAATATTTAGTTATCTTGAGTTCATTCGTGCCTCCAGATTGCTGCGATTGGCAACAAGATCAACAAGCAGCTGAAGAGTACCATTATGGGGCCAAGCCTTACGAAGGCAGTAAATGGGGTTACCCGTGCGTACGAAGTGCACAGGGAGAAGGAACAGTTCTACGAGAAGTCTCTGTCCGACATGCCAGCAGAATTGCAGGGCAAAGAGGAGGTTATACGCGAGCTAGAGGCCGCTGCTGCTGCCGGTATGGCTGATGTGGAGGAGGACAAGGAGGAGGAGGAGGAAGCAGGGGTGGAAGAGGAGCTCGCTTATGATTGACGAAGTGACTGAGTAATAGCGCAACTGGAAGAATGCAACTCGGTTTGAATGAACATGCTCGGGAAAGTGCTCGAGCACGGACCATCTATTTGTAATAAGTCCTTTTAAATTATTGTGAACTATGCTTAATTGCTTATATAATGGTTATTATTGTGAACTACTCTTAATTGCTTATGTAATGGTTATTATCAACTATGTTTAATTGCTTATGCGATGCTGCAGACCATTTTAAATAATAAATATTTTCGATTATGTCTCTGTTCTACAAATAAAAATGATCTCGCCTCGTCATCCCGATTGATAATTATTTCGCTATACAGTTGATGTGCCACGGATTCATTCTTGCAAATGAACGTTTATGTCTATGTGCCACAAATGTAAACAGATTTCGCCCATCATCCTGATGGGAAAATTATTTCGATATGGAGGTGATGTGCCACGAACTTACTTGCAAATGAACGTACAACGAACCGCACATATTTGTTATCGACTTGATAAAAAGAATCTTCGCGTGTAGTATCCAATTGTAACACGAATCTGTAATTTTTAATCTACAATGCCGTAAGGCTGGAGAAGAGCGGAGCAAAGTGAGGAAGAAGATCACAAAATCATATTAGAATTCATAAGAGTTTCAACCAGAGCAAAAACTACGTTGATCCACAAATGAATATTGAACTGATGAACATACAAACGAATGGCACAATATTTCTTCTCGGCATCATAAAGGAACCTACAAAATTTTCTTAGAACGCAATTGTAACGCGTCTTACATCTGTACATTTTAAATATATAATGCCGGTTCACAACATCGCAATAAGGTGAGAGGTAAACACATCACATTATCAAATCAAAATTCATAGAATTTCAACCAGAGAAAAATCACATGATTAACTAATAACTCTGCGGAAATGTTATAATCTCAGCTTGATCTTCTCTGACCATTTGAAAATATCAGAATAAACCTGATCACCACCAAGTTCCTCACCGGTTGCCCCAGCAGCAATCCTGATAATATCCTCCATTAAAGCAAAGTTCCCCATAATATCAACGTGCGCACCACTCTGTGTGCCCCTGCCTTCCAGGAGATTTGAGGGTGGAGAATGACTATATTCTCTCACGTAAGTCTTGCTGCCAGAAGGGTTGAAGCGAGTTTTGCCACGCCATCCTTTGGCACACATGTAGCCAGCACTAAGAACTGGTACAGTCTCATCGCCATTAGCCAAGTAAACGCCACCTTTCAAGCAGCTATTCTCATCCCCACCCTCAGCTGAGGCGTCTATCTGAAAGGGTATATAGCACTCTGCCTGTGGGGCTAACTTATAGACATATGCTCTTTCAGTAGGAATGCCTACTCCATACATTGAAAATATTTCCATTTCAGGTGCATTTGGTAGTCTGCAAATGAAAAGGTTGTAAGATAGCATACATAAACCCAAAAAAGAAGACCAGATGTGTAGATAGGGGTTAAGCCAGACAAGATATGCACTGTTTCTTTGCATGCATGATGGATGTACAGCAGATAGAAAAAAAAATCCAGACAAAGCATGTCTCTTTGAATTTGTCTAGTGTAGAAAACATAATTACAATGAGAATGCTGGCAAAAAGTTCTTACTTTGTTTCCAAGGGGTTTGACCAATACTTGTGGTGGTTGTATTTTTTATCGTCCAAGTTATCAGCGATTCCATATGAGAAATCAACACTACCACGCTGCATCATCCTTGGAGCAACAAAGTGAAGAAGGTCTATGATAGAGCTAGCGGTGTAAACTTTGTAGTCTGCAACTGCCTTTATTCCACCCCATCCTAATTCCTGGTACTCTGTCCATATATCCCGGCATGATGTATTTGAATGGGCAATATTATTACCTTTCACAGCATCCTGAAATGAGGATAATAAGGTTTTGCTCCGATATCAAGAATACACCACAAACTGCTCACAACCTGATTTCAGCAAAATACAAGTCCAAACCATATATCTTAAAGCAAAGCAGTCCTTCTACATATAGTAATTGCAACACAGCAAAAGAAGTCACTATATCTTCCATAAAAAATAAATCACGCAAGAGCTTCATATGATCTTAAATCTATACACCAGAGTGTAAGCCTCTAAGGACTGCAGCAACGAGCATGAAAGCACATAAATAAATATCAAGTTTGAACTAGAGAACTCCTAGTGGTGGGCATGCAATCGAGCATTCTGCAAACATTGAGCTTCGTACGACAAGGAGAGCAATGCTCTTTGAATTCAACATTTCTCAAACAGTATCAAGGTAAACGAGTGACCAAGACAAGAGTATAGACCAAAATAGTAGTTGATTGTACTTGCAAACACATGCCAAATACCTGAGCCAGCTATAGGTTGAGCCAACAATGTTGACCATAATGCAATACAGATGAGAATCATTAAAGAGTTTCACTGGAATGATGAACCAGCTAGAGCCATCAACGTCGACCATAATGCAATACAGATGAGAATCATTCAAGAGTTTCACTGGAATGATGAACCAGCTAGAGCCATCAACGTCGACCATAATGCAATACAGAATGATCATCATCAAATAAAGAGTTCCATAGGAATCATTGCTGAAGGAGGGGTGTTAAAAAAATAATGATGCAACTGACAAATTGAACACATATCACATAAAATATTTCTGAAACAGGAAGAATAATGCAAACTTTAAAGGCACTAACAAGTAGCGAAAGGCAATACCACAGACCTACGAAAATAGTGATATGCAAACATGATGGTCATAAGTAAAGAGAAGCTAGTATGCTTCTGAATACCCACACGGAATTCTATCTGCTCAATATCTGAAGACGGAGCTTCTGCTACATCTTTTCCAAAAGACACCATTCTTCCATAGTTCACAGGCTCTGGACGAACTTCGACAGGTTCCTTAGAAACCTCAGAATCATTGTTCTTTTGCTTCTTAGCTTTACACTCAAAGCCATCTTCCGGAGACCAATCCAAATCTCCCCAAATAGTGTCGCCACCTTTAGGGATCATTGACATTGTTGAGTCCCATGTACGGGTCATACGCATCAAGTGGCGCAAGGTCTGAAGTCCAAGAAAATCGGAGTCTAGCACTTCTGGTGCGATAGCTCTGTATATGAATAACATAATATTAAAGGAGGGGCAAATTGCTTTTGAACAAATAAAGAAAAGTATGCCAGGATAGTATACCACCCACAGCAGCAAATTTATGTTTAAAGTGAAATCAGAAAAGTATATACTCAATACAGTAATCATTTACATTTCTAACCCTGAATTATGGACATGCTAATGTCTTAGATTAAATATAAGCTTGGAACTTGCACTTTGTTTGATAGTGTCGTACACTAAGAAATGGCCATAAGGTAGGAAATTCAAACTTGGGATCAGGCCATTCAACTGGCATAGGAATGAAGAACATACAATCTACACTTGATATACTGGTAGTAATATGATTGCAAAGCACACGGTGAAGATTAGTGCACATACAAAAACCATTTTAGAGGATGAATGGCACCACTAACAGAGAAACACCTAGACCTGTGCCTATGATTATGTTAATGGTTGTTTTAGACAATAAGGACGCAACAAAACAGAGAGTTGCTTAGACCTGTGACGGCAATTATTTTATCATGGGTACAGCCTTCAGTTTAGAAGCTATCAACTACCTTAAGAATAATTGAAATGACCAATAGCAGTAGGTATTTCTTCATTGTAAAAGAACACCGGAAAGCTTACTGTTTATACTTGTATCATCTAGTAAAGAACAATTGTTATTTGTATCACTGACAAATGACAAAAAATAACATGTTTTCTTGAATTTTCACCTTGAGGTGCATTATGAAATCATTCGCTACCATGAAAATTGGTTGGTAGAATTATCAAATTTTAACTTTAATTACCTAGCAACAGCAACATCTTTGGCTTCAGATGAGAAAAGCCCAGCAACAGCCTTGGGAACTCCTAAGAAAGGTCCACCAATGTTCGCTACAGTTTTGATGTGTTCCGCGCACCAATTTGGACCACCACCCCCACCCATGGGAGGAGGTGCTTCTACCCACTTCATAAAATGAAGGAAATAGAGAACTCCCATGGAATGTGGGATCACCACCACCCTGTTTCCACCATTAGTCGCTACCAACAGTTCAATGTTACTCTTTATTCTGCTCAACGTTTGATCACGGACCTGCAGATGGTGATTTACATTAGAAACATCACAGTCCATCCTATATCAGTAGCATTTACACAATGTGAGGAAAATATAGCCAAGGATCAGGGGCTCTATGTCATTCTTCGCAATGTGTAAGTGCATAAAAAAAGTTACCTCAGTGTTCTGGAAAGATAACCTCCAATCATATGCAGCCATGTACATGGTCTTTTCTTCGTATCCAATACGAGCTAAATTGGCAATCAAGACTGCCCAAACAAAATAGCCAGGGACAAAATAGTCTGCTGCAACAAGGCCTGTGACTGGCCTAACTCTTATTCCTGGTTTATCTAATCCAGTTTCATTGTCCAATGACATATGTTCAACCCAGCATAAAGGCCTGAAAATGTTTGAAGAGGATTAATGAGAAAGAGATAGCAAGACCATGTAATAGCGCACAACTGCACACAAAACAATGATCTAGCAGAAGGAAGGAGAATAGGACAATATGCTAACTTCTATACTAAATAAGAAAGCTTCAATGACTGCAGGCAAAACATAAAGAGCACATATTAACTGATTTCATAAAACTCATTCTAGGCAAAAGCTTTTCCAGTAGAGTGAGTCGTGTAGCATAAACTAAAAATCTAAAAGTAACAGCCTTCACTCTTTAAAGCCTAATCTTAGCAGTGTGACTAATACTATATCAAATGAAGTAACAACAGCATGAGCTTAATTTCTCTGTTCATATCATTGTAGTTTCTCACCATCTTGCATACAGCTAAACCATCAACATAAGCAACCAATTAAATCAAAGTTGCTGTCATAAAATAAAATAAAAAACTAACTCTGAAGACGATCCCATGTCAAGGAGTCTCTCGTGCTATAGTATAGCATCTATCTTTGCATCGATGTTTAAAGATTGAAGCTATTTTATCATGAGACGCTTAGATCCTGCTTCTATTTATACACTATCAACTTCATTGCTGAGTGCTTAGATCCTGCTTCTATTTATACACTACCAACTTCATTGCTGAGTAACAAGGGCTGGATCCATTCATTATGGAGACTACGTGAGGTGCTAACATGCAAAACAAGCACATTAGTTCATCAAAACTGCTGGGTTGACCATGGCAAGTATGCCTTGTTAATAACATATTCTCTTCAAAATGCAACACAGAACTTGTCCTCATAATTCATGGGATATTAATTATTCAAATGGTCACATTCCAATCCAGGTATTTCCTACATAGTACATACAATACCTCAGATATGTAATAACTGATCCCACAGGAAATTGCTAGAACAGCTGAATCCTTTATGCCATATATAACATGACAGTCCACAAATTCCTGAATGAGGTTGATAATATCCCGAGGGAATCCAGGAAATGGGATTGAACTAGGAGACGAAATACTAAAAAGCTACATTCCCCATTTTCCCAGCACATACAATTTGACAGGGATAAAAATGAGCTTATGGCTTATTTAGACATTTCACTTTATAATCCAAAATTTTGCAAAGGAGCGAACAAGATTACCACCCCTACCAAAATGCAAATGTAAATAAAGATAATTACAATGCACGATTGGTGATCAACTTTTCCTATATATGGATAACTCAACAACACAAGGCTTAGAAGGAAAGACCAGAAAGTAGGCAACATGGATCTCTGCAGAATCTTTCCAGAAAAGCAATACTTAAATGATGGAACAGTCAGAGGGAACTCGGTTCCCTCTGTAGTCTGTAAAAATCTATAACACATGCCCATGACCACACTAAAAGCCTCTTTTTACGCAAATTGCAATATTCTTCTGAAAGCCCCCAAAGTACATAATCTAGAAACGACTCGTTTCCCTTGTTTAAGATATCACGTCCCCTATCATCCGCAGGAGAACATTTGGAAAATTCCGCTAGAGAAAATAATACTAGGCAGGGAGATCGAATGGTGAAAGAAATGCAAGCGTTGTCTAATTTCACAAGATGCGCACTCCATGCAGCTCTAAAAAGCATCTCTTGCCCACTCAAAATCTCACTTTCCCTGATACTAACAAAAATACTGACATTTCAAGACAGCTGAAAAAGATGGTTACCGAACCATTTCAAATATCTCAAGTAGTTACACATCTAAAGATATAAAAATATTGCTTACCAAGCACATATCAACTTCAAATTACCAAGAAATTTCCAATCCTTCCATGGTAACAAAACACAATCACAGGGAAGAGGAATAAACATTACCCAAATCCAAACTTTCAATTGAGCACCCAAATCCCAGTTCTCGATTGAGCACCCCGCCATTCGGGCATCATACAACATAAACTCAAATTTCAGCAGAACTGGAACGGATCTCTAGTCCTATAGCTCAGATACAATAAGAAATCAAATCCTACAAAAGGGTATCTGAGACCAAGAGGGACTGACCACCTATTGAATCAACCTACTCCCCGAAATCCTAACTCGCCAAAACAATTCTCAAAAGCTCAATAAACAACAAAGGCACCCAAAAGAGTAACATGAGACTCCTCCCATTAAAGAATCCTAGCATCAATTTCTAGACCAACACTAACGACCAGACAAAGCAGAAACTTAACACGCGATGGAAGAGACACCTAACAGATAAGAAAGCAACCTCTTGTATACGTCGCCGAATGTGCCGCCCCAGAGGCGCTTGCGGAAGAGTCCCTCGGCGCACTGGTGCCCTTCCCAGAGCTCGAGCCCCCCGGTGACGATCCCCGGCACGAAGACGACGGGGTGCTTCGCGCGCAGCCCCTCCTTCTGCAGCTTCACCCCGGGCGGGTCCGGGAGCGGGCCCGTGATCGCCTCCGTGACGTACTGAGGAAACGACGCCGGCATAGCGTTGTAGAGGAAGAGCAGCAGCCACCACGCCGAGCAAACGCACCCCACCAGCCAGCAGCAGCTGTCGACGCACGACCACTTGGCCTTCGCCCGCCTCCCGGCCTCCTTCGACGGCGGCGCGGAGGAGGAGGACGGCGTCGTCGCCGGATTCTTCCCCTTGCCACCCTTATCCTTCTCGTCGTGGTCGGAGCCATTGCTTTCATCGCCCGGCGAGGGGGGCGGCGGCTGCTGCTTCCGCCTCCGCAGAAGCGACATGGCGCGCGAAAAGGGACGAAAGGGTTCGGCCTGCGGGGGCTACCTGCGCGGGCGTACTGGCATCGCCGGCGGCGGCGGCGACCGGAGGGGAGCGGGCCCTCGAAACCCTAGGCGGCGGTGGAGTCCTAGAGGCGGAGGAGGCGAGACGGGGAGGTCGAGAGGATGAGGCCTTGTCGTGGGGAGGCGGCTTCGCGGGGTTTGCGCTTGTGAGGTCGGGAGAGAGAGGAGGCTTGAGCCTTGAGGCCGAGAGCTGGAGCCCGTAGGCCACCGGCGCACCGGAGCGATCGTTCCCGTGCACCGGATGTACGTGCGCCGAAGGGGCACGTCAACTGTTTAGGTGGGCCCTGCGGCATGGGGTGGGTGTTTGGTTTATGAAGACACGGTGTATGTCAGGTGGAGGGGCTGCGAGTTTGCCTGGCTCGACTGCGATCTGTGGGCCAGAGTGGTAGTCAAAGACCGTGAAGTGGGGCCAGCATTACTTGCTGAATGTTAAGAGCAGAACCAGGCCAGAACGTGATATTAGAACAGTTTTACTCTGTTGTTTATTGACACTAGTAAGCGCGCACGTGCAAAACACGTCTGAATTAATGAAATTTATAAATATAAAATATTATAAGTTATAATGTTTATATTAGTTTTCTTAAAACATAGTACTCATAGTATAATTTTATTATTTAAAAAATAGTAATCAAGCACACGTAATACAATCGTATTGCCCAACATATACCTCGCCAAGTATGAGCTACTTTCTAAATTTTGAAGTTATATCTACTCTAATATAATCTCAACAAATTTTCGAATTATCTTCTTAGACAATATATTTATTTAAAAATAATACTTAGACAAATATTTAGGAAAGTAGAATCATCATCACACTTTCTAAAAATCTTATCAAGAATATATAATATACATTCTTCAAATATATTTTTTAATTTATTCTTTGTACATTATTTCAGACTCCTACCCGTATATGGCGGCCGTATTCACAACAGGGGTGCAAAGTTAGTTAGACATGCAAAAAAACATTTTCACATGCCTGCTCATTGCCATAAGAACCTTAATATCAACATTGTGTGACTTATCTCAAGCTTAAACATGGTCATTCTGATATGTCCAAATTGCATATATCTGGAAGCACTGACAGAGCGCACGTGTCCCCTCTTCTCTCACTCAGCTTTTCTCTTTCCATTCTATCGAACATCACCCAATTTCCCCATTCCCCTCACTCCCTTGGTACTGACGGCATTCCTCTCACTCCCCATTTCGGCCTCATCGTCATCCCTTCTTCGGCGGTAGCAGCGAACCACCTCGGAGCTCCTCGGTGCCCCGCCGGTTGTGGTGGTGGTCCAGCGGGTACTGGAGGTCGAGCCCCACCCTGCCGCCGCGGCCGGTGACCACATGCCTCGCCAGGACAGCACGGGCGCCACCGGGACAACACCGGCACCAACATCGCCCACCATGTCTGTCGGCGAACAAACACCGGCGTCGATGGTCCGGAAAGACTCCCTTTGGGATTCGACCGGGAAAGCGGAGGAACAGGAGCTACATCGGATCTCGAGTGGCAGGATGCTAGAGATGAGATCGTGATTTACCCAGATTTGGGCCACCTTCTTGGTGTAAAACCCTATGTCCTGTGTTTTGTGTATATATGAATACTTGGATGATTATAATGAGCCAGAAAACTCAGGTGTTCTTGCTCTTTTCTTTCTCCTAGATCTGGATAGGGCGTGAGCGACCCACGCCGGCGGTTGAGGGTTGCTGTAGCGGAATAGTTCCTGCCACGCTTTGGTTAGGATCTGGATCATCATGACGTGATTGGGTCAGAAGGTGAAGACTTCTCAGAACGCCCTCTGCCACGGACCATGCTGCAGCTACCCTGGCCCCACTGACCAGGGACAGGAGATATGCGCCTGGGCACGCCCCAAAGTCAAAAAGGTGTCAGTCCGTTTCATCCCCTACTAAGACTGACAGCTGACGAGACTTATCACGTGGGAGGACTGAAATTGACCAGGACACCACCATCTTGTCCACACGGACTTGGAGTAGGAATGTCTGCACAGACAGGCATTAAATGCGCCTGTCGAGTCACGTGTACTGGGTAGGGACCCAAGAAGGGTGCTCGGGGTTCCCGTGTTCGGGGACTCCCGAGCACATGGCTTAGGCCATCCCACTACCTGGGAGAGGCACCCGCCGTCCCGAGTGGAAACCAAGTCGTCTTGGGTGCTCAGGGAGCATCCTTAAGGGACGACTCGGGGCTCCCCTTGACGGCCGAGTGGACATAGTGCTCGGGGTGAGCCTCCGGGCACCTCCTCTTGACTCCCACGTCCGAGTGGATCCAGCACTCGAGGTGAGCCCCCAAGCACCTCATCTCGACTCCCACGTCCTTGGTGACGCGGCGTCAAGTTGGGCCCTTTTCCCGCGGTTTAGGAGGCCCCGTTTCCCGTATCGCTGACAATGTTGCCCACACTCTACGTCCTGTACTCCCCTTCCTTCGCCTGCGGCCGGCCGTGGTGGTGGTAGGCGGGTAGGATTCGTTGCGCCGTGGCCCTTCTGCTCCCCGACGCCGTCCTCCACCGCAGGCTCCATCGGCGCTGTAGGTAAGGCTTGGCTTCTCTTCTTCTTTTTTTGTTTCCTTCATGTTCTGTTGCATGATTTGTTCATCCCTTGGAAGCCTAGGTTTAGGGATTGAGGGGGATCGAGGCAGAGGAGACAGAGAAGAAGCGCCTCTGTACAGACCTGAGCTGAAGAGAAATAAGGTACGCAAATCAACAGCTTAGGGAGGTAAATTGATTTAGCTGCGTGCTAGTCTGTGGTAAGGTCCCGTGATTGTTTTGCTTGCTGCAGCTCTGCGCGGATCCCTTGATTGTTTTGCTTGGGATTATAGGTTGTGCATAAGTTTACCCGCGATTGTCATAGTCTGCCTATTGACTGATTCATGTTCGATTAGTTCACTTGGGCGTAAGATTGTCACTTCACTGTGAGTTCTATACAGGATTGCCTTTGATTTTTTTTTGGTGCGTAAGATTTGTTTTTTACCGGTGTTTGCCAGTTGGGGAAAGCTAATACCCATCACCAGCCTTGCGAGCAGTGATTCTTGCTATGCCTATTCATTTCAGGTTCTAATTTGTCCAATTGCAAGAAATTTGAGTACTTCTCCATCAATATCTATGTTACCCTTAGCTTGTTCTTCCGTACTGTTGTCTTTTGGTCTTCCATTTGGCACAGGTCGGTGAACATGTGTACATGCTTAGGAGTTAGGACCATGGCAGCTTTCTGTTGCATCAGTAGTGAAAGAAAATAGCATTTCTAAATAGTATGCCTTCGATTGCTGCTGTTAGTTGTTGCATTGTTGCTTTGCAGAATTTAGTATTTTGAGGTGTATATCTTAATGTGTTTCTGCTATGAAAATCCCATCGCCTAATTTGTCCAAACTCCATTGACAGTGTATTTTGCTAGGCGTTGTTCCTTTCCCAAGTGATGTTCCACGTTTGAAGCAACTTGGAGTTCAGGGAGTTGTAACATTGAATGAGTGTTATATCAGGTAAAATTTGCCTTGCTTCATTTGCTAAGTACATGATTTCTTTTGCATTTTGAATTTGATACCTGAGTTAAAACCTTGGACTCAAGTACCTACTTCTTTAAAAAAAATTAAAAGGCCATAAGTAAGTAGGACCTCGCCTTATTATTTTAAAAGGCCATTGAAAGATCTATCAGAATCACAGGTGTATCCATAGCATTAGCTTATTAACCGAGAATCCATTGAACCACAAGCTTTTACGTACAATAAGGGTTCAATCTACTTCAGTTGTAAAACATGATCTAGAATTTCTGTCACGGTGCCATCTGCCATATAGAAATGAAACAATAGTGAACCTATCCAAGTTCATACGACTCTAATAAGATGATCTAGGAAATAAGAAACAAAATAACATTGCAAAAGAAAATAAATCTGCTTTGAGTATCTTATCATGTAGTGTGGTCAATTAAAAATCAAACTCACACTGAAATATAAGTTAAAAAAAAGAGCTATTAAGCTTGGACGTATTTATCTCTTTGACAACTATCTATTTGTTGATGCGCTTAAGAAACTCATGTACAACATGAGGGATGTTGTCTCCACACTCGTTCCCATCGTACTTCAATAAGTATATCAAAAACTGCTTCCTCAGCTCATAACCATCCTGCATGTGCATTACATATCATTATTGTGAAGAGCTCGTGTGTTTATGGAGTATATAGTAATATGTGTTCGACAATACTCACTTTGCAAACGGGTTGTTTTAGTGATTCACCATTCCACGAGCGCATGAAATAGAAAATGAAATAACCAGACAAATCACTGTACATGAATGAATAGTGATTTGGGACGTTCAGAGCAAAAAAATTAAAATAAATGGTGGTAGTGCGGATCAAAGCAATTCACCTATCTGGATTTGTCGGAGCATCGAATGGTATTATATGACGCCGTAGAAAAGTATCGTCATTCCAGCTAGGATTTGCTACTTCCAGGGCACGCTTAAGATTATTGCCAATCTTTTGAATTTTAAATATATATCTCATAATAGGGTCATCTTTAAACCGCGCCGGCATAGGAAGTGAATCCAATATAGAGATAGTTCTAGCATCCTGGTCGAAGATGAAAAGCATGAAGTGCCCGAGAAAGCATGTGGCAAAAGAATCTGCAAACGATAGGCGTTAGATATTGAAGTAAATCACAACACCAACTAAGAGAAGGGGACAAATCTTACCAATTTGCAAGATGAGATATTGTAGTCTATCCCAGGCCAACTATCAAACAATTTTGCCAATCGCTGAACGTCAAGCCTTGTACGATGCCTTGGATCTCATTCGAAATCAGACATCCTCTGAGATAAAAACAAAGTCTTACAAACATGATCCAAAGAGTGGCTATGTTATTGTAATAACTTACACAAAATGTTAGATCCATGTAGTGAACTTGGGTCTCTCTCAACATCTAGAGCTCGTCACATGCGAGGATCCGTACACCCAAGTTGAAACAATCGATGTCCATAGGGTGGTCCATCTTTAGTGTGCCTTGTAACTTTTTGAGACTTGACCCAATATGGTAAGGCTTGGAGCTTAGCACCCACTGTTTCCTATTAAACAACCAGTTGCGTTAGGCATAATGACACAAGAATATGGTATATTAACACTACACATTTAATAAAAATTGCTTACTCCAAAGACTCAGCACGATCAATAGACAATATATACTTGCAAAGTGTTTCTACTAATGCATGTGTGTTTTGCGGCATCATGCTAGTGGGAACGACACATTCTGATGACCGGTATTCAATTTCATCACTCGAGTTTATAACAGCTTCAAAGATTTTTCCTTTTCCATCGGTTTGGTTATACTTTAGATTCCCTTTGGCCTTTTTTAGTTCCGAGTGGACCAAAATGACAGCCAACTTCTGCCTCCAATTTGTCATATCCTCCTACAAAGCAATAATCATAATTAAGGTATATAAAATGTGTTAACATGCACGCAAAAAAATTTGTGATCCTAAAAAAGTTACCTGTGTAACATGGTCAGATAACATATCTCCTGTCCAGTATTCCATGTATTTTAGCATGAATAACCCGCAAGATGATCTAAAAGTTTAAAAAATCTTGTTGAAGATATATTTTTTGATGTAATCAACGAAAAGAAGCAATTTTAATAGGAAATGTTCAATGTACCCATCTGTCTGAATTGGCTCCAATAACTGTTCTATGACTGGCCATGTTGTAACATGGATGTCCTGCCACTTATGGCATTTAAAATCTTCCCGTTGTGATGCAATGTTGAGGTGATTCTCCAGTCCTTATAGCTGTTAAATGACAAAAAATATTGCATAGATAGATAAAATAAGAAAAACTCTTAATCAAAGTGTACGCAAAGAGTAAGTTCTCACCGTAGTAGTGAGGTCATTGTGGGCCAATGTAATACCAAGTGAGTCAAGGACCTGGATTTCACGTTTTTTGGCGTTGATAACTGCTAGGTACCAATGACAATCTTTAATGTTAATTGGAAGGAAGACCTGAAGCAAACAAAATGTTAGTTGTAGCCACATAATATATATATATTTTTATATGTATATATATATATATATATGATTTTTAGATTCATGCTAAAAATCTAAAGAATTTAAAGGTATGGAGTTAAAGTATAACCATGTCATGGTCCAGATAATTGTACACCCTTTTTATGATGTTGGCACGTTCATGCTGATCTGTGGAGCTTATCTGAACGGTTCCATCTCGTTTTATTAGGCTAGAGATGATTGAATTCTCGAGGTATACCTTTTCCACCTGTTCTGTACCCTAGATGCTCTTGAGCCCTTAGACAATAGATGTATGCACATATAACCTACATTTGAAGTAAAAATTGTAGTTAGTTTAGACGCTCATGTTTAAATAGGACTATCTATATATAATTGTACTTACGCCGTCGTGCAAATATATATTATCATGTATAAGACATTGTAAATCTCCGACAGTTAAGAAGGCATCATCGATGTCCACCAGTATTTTTTTCTGGTGACCTTCTGATATATTCAATGACTTTCGGTGTTTGCACCTCTTCTATCTCATCCTCGGGGATTATGTCGGTGTAATATTCTTGAACCTCGAATGAATTCATCTGTGTCATACATACAGTAAGCAAAATTGAAACACATATTGAAGTAGGTATAATTATGAATCTGCCATAATGGGCTCTATACATGATATATTTTGCATGGTATTTATCTAGCAAACACACAATGAATTAACATATTCAATGTTCTATGCATTTTCTAACAAGTTTATCATTAGGGTCTGATTTGTTATTTCATATTCAAACCAGGCAACACCAAGATTTGGTGAAAACAAGGTGAAACAATGTGTTGATCAAAGATTGAATGGAGAGTACCCTCCAAAAGGAGTTGCTAAGGTATATCTTCCTCCCTCATCTCTCATGAACCCTCTAGAACATAGCTACAGGATAATAAAATAATGAAATTTTAGTTGCACCAATATGCATCATTGTTCAGATAGCATATCTAAAAAGCTATATATGCAGTGGGAATACAATAGAGTAGTATAACATAAGCAAAATAGGTCTATTTTTTCTTATGAACTACTATGTTCAGAGCAGGACAACTCACATGAAAGTCCATGAATGTCTGAATTATGTTGCGTTTCCACCTACAGGAGAAAGAATATGACATCTCATGTAAGTCCAGATACAAAGACCTTGTCTAAATAGTTTATAAATAGTTTACTAAGAGGTGAATGCACATACGAGAAAAACAAAAGCAACCACAAACATCTTGTTAACCATAGATCTTATTTTTATACTCTTGCCTGTTAGCTGCCTGTTAATATGTGATGAAAATGAGTGGATTCTCCCTATTTTAGAAAAGCACATTGTTGATGCCAGTTTAATTATCTGTTGTTTTAGGGCACAGCAGTGGGACAAGGCTCTGGGATGGCTATAAATGTTATTTCAAGTTATAAATGTTATTTTGATACTGCAATAATTTTTGGCAAATAGCAGGTAGCTAATCCTTTTCTATATGGAGTTTGGCATTCAACATGATTGAACTCTTGTGCTAATATTTGCCAAATAGCAGGTAGCTTTACTTTCTTTTTTTTGATTTATTTCCAAGGTTATATAGTTGTTCTTCATTTGTTCCTATATAGATTTTTGCTAGCTAATGTCCACAACTCATAAATCACAACTTGTACTTAATTTGGCAGTCAAAAAAGCTGCTCATATGCTTCTTTTCTATTATAGATGTGAATTTGTTATCCATATAATACTACTGGTTACTAGAACTTGCAAATATTGACTCTGATGCATTGTGTCTTTTAGAAAGTCTGTGTGCCTTGTTCGATGTGCTCAATTCATGACTACTTGTTTCTAATTAGATGCTCAATATCAGTATTTTCTACAAATTGTGGGTCCTCAGCAAACCATGCATTGCTACTTGCAACGGATTATATATGTGAATGCATCCTGCAATTGAGCAATGGCCACACAGAAGGGATTAATTAATTAAAAGTATGGACTGATCATGGCTCTTGATTTCAACGTACGGCAATTAACAAGACATGATTCATGAATACAGCCAAGAAAGTTTATATGCATATTAGCTAACCAATAAGGTTGGGAGGTGATTACAAATCGGGGAATTTTTTAGATTGATCAAATTAGAGAAGTAGGGCGATAGATAAGTTGCACGATGGGGTCTTAGATGAGAGCTTTCATGCAGGCATCATCTTAACTTTCTCTACAAACCAAACATCACCCTCTCCCCACAAATTTACCAAAAATTGTAGAAAGTAGGGCTGGTATAACCCATGAACATAATGATATCATTAGGTACTTCTCACCAAATAGATTGAAGTAGGGGAAAAAAGAGAAGGGGGGCAGGGGCTCATCCTCGCTGGAGAAAGGGAGTGAAACACATATTGAAGTAGGGGGAAGGAGAGAAGGGGGCAAGGGGCTCACCGTTGCTGGAGAAGGAGGGGTGAAACACAGATTGAAGTGGGAGGAGAGAGAGAAGGGCGACAACAACAATGGAGGGGGGTGGCGGCTGCAGTAGGAACAGGGAAGGGAAGCAATGCCTAGGGCAAGGGCTGTACTTGCCTGGGGATTTTCGTTTTGTGGCCAGGGGGTGGCTCATGGGTGGATGGGTTTTGTTAGCAGGGTGTGGGTCTTTGGGGTTTAAGATGCTCTGCAGATATATTAAAGCTATTTTGCCAGTTTCCATTTTCGTTGTTCTGCAGATTAGAGCTATTTTGCCAATTGCAGATTAGAGCTATTTTGCCAATTGTTCTAGAACATTTTCTTGTTGAACTGAACAATAGATTGGAACGGGCTATATGGAATCTTGATCTGAATTGAGTGGCTTGCCCTTTGGATCTCAGTGATTCAAATCATTACTGAGACACGTAGAATAGAATTGCTGACCCGTGAGCTTATCTTTTTCGCTAAATTACTAATGCTTCAGAACCAGTGTATTGTATTTACCATTAAAATATGCCGTCTTGCTATGTTCCTACTGTCATTAGATTTGACATGTCTTAAGAATTTCTTGTCAGCAAAGTTGTTGTGGAATCTTGATCTGAATTTTATAGTCGATATAGTCCACTCATCTTTTTGAATTTGATATATTCCAAAGCTTCAATTCCAGAGATTTTGAGGAGCATTCAAGAGGAAATTCTCAATTTTCAGATTGTCAAGTTGCAGCTCAGAAAAAATCACTCTATTCTAGTCAAGGGCTGACTGGAGCTTGTAGATCACTCTATTCTAGTCAATTTTCAGATTGTCAAGTTGCAGCTCAGAAAAAATCACTCTACTCTAATAATGAAGTATGTACTCTTTTCCCTTAGTTGCATGTATTTTCTTAATCATTAGGCAAGTCTAGAGTGCTCTTTCTAAGAACATCTAGACTTGTAACGTAAATTGGATCTATTTCTTATTTCATTTGTTCTACTTGGGAATATTTTACTTGGGAATAAGAACATATGCATTGTTCAGATAGTATATCTAACAAGCTATATATATGCACTGGGAAAACCACAGAGTAGTACATAAGATTAATTAGGGTGATACTGGGGTTGCATGATGGGGTCTGAGATGAGAGCTTTCGCACAGGAAACATTCCCCTCTCCCTCTCTCTCTCTCTCTCTCTATAACTTAATTTTTCCCTCCGTCGCCCTGGGAATCATGTTCTCATGCATGTTCCTGCTGACCTGGTTCCCAACACTCCTGCCTTTTTCACACCTTAATTCAACCGCATACATGCGCAAATAATTATACCGCAACCACTAACATGTTGGTCAGTATACTTCATGTGTTCCATCATACCATTTACTTTCACACAAACTCAATAGTGGTGAATCACTAAAAAAGTTCAGAGCCAAGCACAGATCATACCTTGTGCTCTCGCTACATTCTCTTACCAAACAATTATTTAAAAAAATCTCAACACATTTTATACAAGGTGCATTTCTCAAACTTCTCGTTGACATCACTCACAGAGAGGCTGAGAGCCACCTTTGCTGCTCTAGAAGCCATCTCCTTCAAAGGTACAACCTCACATGTCTCATCTGGGTCAATTATTTATTGTTTGGCCCAATCCTCATATCAAGTGCCTCCTTCTGCATGCCTCCTCCAAAGTCATGCATGACCCTTGTCATTTGTGTACTCTGATAAAAAGAATAGAACAAGATTATGTTCTTATAAAAAGGTGCTAGCTGATGACATATTTGTATAGTTCAGATTGCAGAAGTACATCCCAATTGCTTAACAAGGAAGCAAATTCCACCCAACCAAGTACCTAGCTCATGAAAACTTAATAAAAACCAAACTTCGAGTCATAGAAAAAGAGGCAGCTAAGCTTTACATGTGTTTATATAATGCATAATTGGTCTAACATGCTTCAGCCATATATGGCCATACTGCATGATGTTATATATTGAATAAAAGTAAACCGGGGGGCATTAAGTTCTGTTGTTGTTATATACCCTTTTTTAAGGACACAAAATCATGCTTGTGTTGACCATTCTATACAAGTCACTTTTGTTTCTTCAGAAGAGGAATAAAGTTTGCAAAAACTAGAAGTAGCAGTAAACAGGACTCCTTTCTTTGTTAATGAAAGGCACCTAATGCCAACAAGCAATAGACCATCTAAGCATTATTGTTAGAGATGTAAACCTCATTGTTATACTACACTTATAATTATTTTAAAACATGGGGCAGTGATTAGTAAGCACACCTCCGATCCTTGAATCCTCTCCATCACCATTTTAGACAGTAATTCCTGCAATCAATAAAACACCATTTGTTACTGAACTCAATACAAACATGTAAATATGGATTAATGGTAGAAAGAAACATGGCCTTTTATTCAGCAAACTGTTAGTCTACTACTTAAGGTTAACTTAAACATGTAGAAAGATTGCAAGATGAAACCGGCCTGAACATTTTGATTAAAAAGGAGTATATGCACATCTTGATTGAAAAGGAGTATATGCTCCTATGTCCTTTAGATCAGACAACAAATAAACATAGTAGCTATAGTTTCATATATTGCTCCAGAAATCATGTAGGCATAAAAAAAGAATAGCTTCAGATTTCATGTGTATTAAAGTATTAAAAACTTGAGAGAAATACAACTAATTATAACATGGTGCTCACATTATTTAGTGGCTAACATAATGCATCTTTGTATACAATGTTCTTGGTGCTTTTTCCCATGTGATCTATCTTTTTGTTTGGCTTAGCCAAAATCCGAGTTGTTTGTCTTGACACACCCCTTGACAATGCCACATATAGCTGGCCATGTGAGAACACAGGCTCAGGAAGGTAAATCCCAATGGTAGGAATGGTTTGACCTTGAGCCTTGTTTATGGTCATTGCAAAACTTAGTCGGATGGGGAATTGTTTCCTCTTGAATTTGAAAGGAAGTGATATGTCCTGCGATGGTGATAATGGTATCCTAGGTATGAACACCCTGTTTCTAGTATGTTGTCCACCAACAATCTCTGCGTCAATTGCATTATCTTGGAACGCTCTAACCATCAGCCTAGTTCCATTACACAGGCCCTTGTGAGGATCGAGATTACGTAGCAGAATGACAGGATTGTGTACTTTCACCTTCAAAATGTGCGGGGGCAAGCCGTTCGGTGTGAGCGAGTTTAGGAAGTCAATCGGGTAGTTACTGTGCGCATCATCATCTACTGAATCAAAGCTGTGGTATACCTTTTCTTGTCCTGGGAATTTTTCAATCATCTTTGCATTCAGCGCATCAACGTGCTCATTTTTGGTCGAAAGAATAGCACGTGTGCTCATGTATTCTCTTGATCTAGCATTGTGATGGAGCGATGGGAACACATTTTGGATTAGCTTGTTAATTAATTCTTCGGTGTCGATGTAATCAATCACAATGTCACCAGGAAGACGTACATAATCATCACCAATAGTTTCTTCAGTTCCATTACCAATTCTTAGGAGGTATTCAGAGAACCAAGGGTCAGTTCTCGCCCTCATATTGCGTGTGAGGTGTATCTTCCTAATCTTCTCCCATAGATAAGATCTCTGCAATGTAGTATCAGTGATCTGCGCTCTTGTCCCACGTGGAACCACAGGAAGGACCTGCCTGAAAATCTCTACCAAATACCAAAACCTTACCCCCAAACGGCAAAGCACATCCCATAATATCTTGTAGTGACATATCAAGTGTCTCAACTGTTTGACGCTTTGTCATGGCAACTTCATCCCAAATTATCAAGGAAGCCCTACGAAGCAACTTAGCGGTACCACTCTACTTGGTGAAATTGCACATGCTGTTGTCACTGAGCTTAATTGGAATTTTAAATCTAGAGTGAGCTGTACGTCCACCAGGCATGATCGACGCTGCTATACCAGATGTTGCAGTTGTAATGGCTAATAGGCCCATTGAACGTACCCTGGCAAGTAGTGCCTTGTATAGATATGTCTTCCCTGTGCCTCCTGGACCATCGACAAAGAAAATTTGGCTCCTGTTGTTGATCACGTGATCCATGATCGTATCAAACCCAGCCAGCTGCTCAGTGTTCAGAGTGGTAAACATATCTAGATGATCTTGGTCCATGACGACTGCTAGCTCCTCTCTAACCTCTCTCACGTCCTCGCCAGAAGAATCACATTCCTCATTGATCTCTGGAAGTCCATAGCTTTTAATATCCTTCCCCATAGAATGTATCAAATCCCTAATATTTGTCAGCACCATTTGCTCAAGTGCTGCAGCATTGGGTTGACTACGACGGTAATCTTCAGACATTGATTCCAAATGCTTCTCAAACAAATCTTTGATGTTGGTCGCCTCACAGAATACCACAATCGTTGCGAACAACCTTCTTATAGCACAGGGCATCTGGAAAGTCGCAGCCTCAGTCATGGCTTCATCATGAGATCTGTCCTTCTCTATGAGTCCTCTTTGCTCGCATGCTTCTCAGAAGGTCGAGCATGGATTCCCATTAACACCTCTCAAATCCTCAAAAGAAGTTGCACCCCTGACATGATTCAGGAGCACCCTCAAGAAGTACCTCTCCCCTTCAGAAGGGTTAGCATACACAATTCTTCCAATCTGTCCCCTTTGTTTTCTCCTCTGCCAATGCTTCTTGCCCCTAATCCAAGTGAAGGATTCTGGAAACTCTTTGTACAAAAATTTCCGTGCCCAAATATCCTGCTGGTTCATCTTGAAATACTCTGTAAGCATGGTCCTTGAAGAAGAAGGCCTACTGACAACATCCTCGAAGTTCTCAGACCCTTTGAATGTGATAGTATGCATATTGGGCAAATGAAGTTGGAGTTGCAGAACAGCCGGAGAGACACCAAACATATGAAAACCAAAAATCCTGTGGATAGCCTCTGGGGGGTGACACATACCGAGCATCCCTGTACTGGCGAATCTCATTGATTATTGCACCTTCATTGATTTCTGCTGATTCAACTGAGAAACAAGCACGGTCATGACCTTTATAGATGTACTTGAACAAATACTTAACTGCCTTAATGCTGGAGCATGCTTTGACATTGATATGACAGTTATACCGCATAAGCAGACTCGGGTTGTACGGGACCACCCATCTATTATCCAACTCAGCACCTCTAACCTTCACCTGACACCCATCATCCCTCCTCCTATATGTAGGATATGAGTCCTTTCCTTGCTGCGTTGCATCACAGAACTGTCGAGGATAGCGAAAGCGACATTGTCTGTCTATCATGCAAGGACAATTCTTCCTAAGAGAACCGCAGGGTCCGTGCAGCATGTGCTTGATGACTAGAGCATGCAATATAGGGTACCTGTCCTTGTTAGGAATCTCTGCAGATATGTGACGCCCCCGGTTTTAAGGCCGGGAACTCCCTCGTGATTACTGTACCGGTCCCTGGATCAGTAGCCGATACACACGAGTTAACCTGTATATCATTGTCATACATGCGTAAACAATTAAATAGACCATTAAGGTCGGTAATCGGATACCTGTAGCCCAACGGCTATAAATCTGCAGCGGAATTCAACGATGAGGTGGCCCATCAATATGCCATACCCGACAGGCAACTGACTGGGGTTACGTCCTAGCTTTCGCGATCGTGATTTCTTCTTCAGAGCTGATGTCTTTTTCGTCTGGCCAATTCAACAAGCCAGGTGAGTACATTGAATATACTCGCAAGCTATTCCCACAGGAGAGATTATACGACAATATTTCATGCAAGGGTTTAATCAAGGAATAGCTCTAACCTAAGTTGCTGATTGTGCGGAAATGTAAGTTCTCAGTTTAAATACGAGAATAGTAGATTCAAAAGCAGTTTATAAATTCGGGTAAATTAGAACAACAACAAAAGTTTCTCCAGAGGTAGACCCAGCTACCTCATCATCTCAGCCATCGAGACAGCTCAGTCCCTACTACCCCGGGCAGTAGGACTAGCTTCTCAACCTAACGCTCAACTGACACTATCCCGGATAGTTCAGCGAGTGCCCCTGGCTCAGCCCGTGGTATCCCGGATAGCACGGCTAGCCTTCTTCTCCGGCAATTCCTGGCTACCAACCGCGTAGCGTAAATTGCCCTCTGTGGACACATCATGCCCACGTCCTTAATCCCTTTCCCGGTTTTCACAACCAAAACTTAGTCTAACCAGTGTGTGGCCTTGCCAGTTCATGTCCATGACCGAGGACGCGGCTATTCGAATAGTTTTTAACACTCTGCAGAGGTTGTACGGCTTTACCCACAAGATGTAAGTCACCCTGGGAATACTTCGCGACGTATATTAACAGGGTTGTTACAACGAGACCTTCGCCCGCTTCTATACCAGAGTTGGACCCGCTAGGTGGTTGACCCACTTTTGCGTCCCGGACCAAAAATGGGACTCCCCACCTTTGTGACGCATCAACACCTCACGCCCGGCGTAGGTGGATCTCTAGGACTTTAAACACCTAGCACTAACTTCCTACTTCCCACGGGTCCAAACCCTAATACTTGCCGGGGTACTAAGCCAAGTCCTTCCCATAAAGGACATGTGGACGTACGGTGAGGAACCGGTTTAGCGGCACTTAGGCTCGGTCCTTAACTGATTCGAGCGAGACTCCATTCCTCAACCCACGATCGTCCCGGACGAACGTGCCATCATCAATTCCTCTACAGCCCCAGGCTGCCCTTAGCATTCTCGCCCGAATCCAAATCATCTCCAATTTTTCATTCAGGGTTTTGACAAACATTCTTTTAAACACCACCCCGAATAACACACGTTATCCGAGAGTTTTATTCCCATATCCCAAATGGGGTATTATAAGTTTCGGAAAACTTATTTTTGACTACAGCAGGTCTAAGCGCGGCTAAGGCCTATAACCTTAATACTTTTATCGGTCGCGGGACGACCGACTATTATACCTAGGTTTACAAGGGTCGGATAATCAGACCTAATTATCGTGCAACTAATGGGAATAACTATTCCTACATAAAATATCGTTTATAACCACATAGCATGCAGAGTTCGCAAACAATATAATTATGATTTCACACATATGGGATTTAACATGATCAAAGTGGGAATGCTTGCCTGGCAGGTTGGCCGAGCCTCGACCTCGAACTCGATGTGATAATTGTCCAGAGTCCCCTCGCACGATATCCCCTAGCGCCGGTATCTACACGTCGAAAGAGCGGCGAATAAATCAACGAGGCAGGAAGAACCAAATAATGCCCGACATACACACATGAGAAACCTAAAACATAGGTTCTGGATGTTAGGTTATCGTTGGGGTAAATATGACGGTGAGAAGAGATTGACATTACCCGGATTTAGGGTTTGTTGCATATCGGGGGTTTAGGATTCGTATGTTTTAGGACCTACTATCATCATATTGTTTTTAGCTTCTTTATATTAGCTGGGTTCAGAGGAGAGTTATGCATGATCAAGAGAGAGACGCCATTATGTAGATAGCAACTTTGAGCTTGATTTAGTGAAACTACGGCTTAGGGTTTTTAGAAAGAAGGTCGCCGTTCCATTTTAATGGACATTAGTTCTAAGGATAGTTCCGGACGAATATTAGGGGAAGTGTATAGGGATTCACACTAACGGTAATGCTCTGGTGTTTCCAAAGTTTAGAACTATGGTTATAAGAAATATCTTGGGGCTTGGTACACGTATGCGCGTCCCATAAAATGACGGACTTTTAAATGAAACGAACTCGATGCTCTCTTAATGTTTTTACTCTAACCTCACTTACCTATTGAGCTACTGGTATCTCAATATGTTGATCGAAGGGGTTACTTTGACTGCCCTAAAAGATGACGTTTATACGATGCATATGTTGGTTTTAGGAGAGTTAAAAGAAAAGCCCTAAACCAACTCCTTTCTTTTTATTGAATGAAACATAGAAGATAATTGAAATATTTTTGAGCCATAGGTTTGAGAGCAAATCAAGGGCACTGGAACCTGCGTTGGAGTTGGTAAAACCCGCTGGATTGGTCCCAACCCGAATGAACCAGAGAAGAATTGGCTTAGGGTAAAAGAGAATCCTATTTTCAGAGGGTTTACGTCTTCTTCATAATCCCTACTACGCTTTCTGGTCAGAGAATATGGGAATCTCCAGGGCGCCTCCACTCACTAGGGGAGCTGGTAGAAATAGGAGATGGGCCGCTCGGCCCATCCGACTAACACGTACCCGCTCGCTCTCTGCTCGGGCACTCGAACAGCGAGTAGTTGGCGGTGGCGGCGGTTGGGCGCCAGCAGTTGGAGCTGCCGGCGGTTAGGGCTGTCGGAGCGGGGTTGGAGCGGTCGGCGACCTCGTCGGGGCGGCGCGGTTGGCAGCGGCGGCGGCGTGCTGCTGGCCTCGGGGAAGCGGCGGTGGGTGGAGTATCCCGAGCGACTGCTCGGCAAGGGAAAGGGGCGGCACGGAGGCGCTCTTGGCGGAGGGCGTCGGAGTTGGGGCCAGGGCGGCCGGAATTGCTGCGGCGGCGGAAGATGCGGAGGTCACAGCGGCGGGGCTACCTCGGCGAGCGGCAAAGCGGCGTTCCGGGTAGAGAGAGGGCGGCGCGAGCTGGTGGACTAGCCGGAGTCAGTGGCCAGAATTGGCGGCGGCGCTGGAGAGGCTCACGGCCGGTGACGCGCTCGAGCTCCACGGCGCCGACAGGCGGTTCGGGTACTCTCGGCGAGCACGACGACGATGTGGGCTAGAAGGTCGCCGGCGGTGTCCTAGCAGTGGTGACGACGCGGCGGGCGGCCACGGGAGCAGACTGGGGCGGCGACTTCACCCGGATCCGAGGCGAATTGCCCCGGCGGAGATGGAAATCGGGGAGGAAGCTCGGCTACTGGCTGCCCGGGAGATGGGGAAGAACTTGGTGGAGAGACGAGCTCAGGAGCGGATTTTATAACTTGGTGGCAAGGTGGCCTGGCCGTGGTTGACGCACGCGATGACGGGACATGATCGGAGCCGCTCAGGGTGTGCTGGCGAGGCTGCTGTTCGTCGGTGATGGAACGGGACCAGCTACCCGAGGCAGAGTTGATGGGAGATGGGAGGAGGTCGACGAGAGAGCTGACCGGCGAGCAGTGCTCCTGGCTGCGAGATGAGCCAGCTCAGAGATGAGCTAGGTCGAGGCGACGCAGAACAGGGAGCTATGGGGAGAGATTGAGGAGAAATAACTTGGCCTAGCCGGGAATCTGGATGGTGGCAGGATGAAGAGGTCAATAGTGCTCTCGAGCTGTACAAACAAGAAAAATTTGGCACCGCTTTTGTACTGGCCAGTTGACGTGGCAGGGCAAACCGTGCACGGGTTGCTATGGAACTTGGGTGGTTTGCTGGTGCCGTGTTGCTGCTGTGTAAAATGCAGCAGGTCCTAGGGAGTTAGACTGATGATACGATGGTACAACTCTAGTAGGTGTTGAATTCCAACAGCTACAAATGGTGTGGTGCAGTAGCAACGAAAGGAAAGGAGCTTGGTCTGCCGCTGTAGCAAGGAGGAAAGGTGGCAGTGCATAGGGAATGTTGGCACCGACGAGAATCCAATTCTTTTGCAGCACTTGCATGCCAACGCACGACAAGACACGGAATCTATTTGCAGATGACTGAAAATGGCTGCCAGAGGAAACGTGTGGTTTTAATCTTGTTGAGACTGAGGAGAATCCCCACGAGGCTGTCGGTAGGTTTTTAGTTGAGGGTCAGCTGTGTTTTGATGCAACGGTAAATCTTTGGTCTAGGTGTTCGATGATAATCGTTTCGGATTTCTGAACTAAGCGTGCCCTTACACTTGTATATTTGGGTTCCACGAGGTGTAAGGATTGCCGTGATAATTTATTCGAATTTTTGGAAATTTATTTTGCTGAGTTGCAGTTCAATACTGATTCCAATCTTACGGTTTATTTATTTTGTATATGAGTATTTATGAACTGGATATTATCATTTTATGCTATATCGGAGTTAAGTATATTGTTAAGTGGTTCCCCGATTTATTTCAGAATTTTCCGAGAGACCGAGGAGGGATAGATTTTTCGATTAGGGTTTCTAAAGAAATTGGTTTAAATAGGACGGAGACTCGAGGGCTGGAATTAGGGTTCCGGTGGTGCGGCAAGGGATGGAGAATATACAGGACTCTTGGTAGGTCATCCATCTCGACCTAGGATTTATCGGTGGTGAGGTACCGCAGTACGTGTCGTTTTATGGCAGTTAACGTATTAGGGTTTTATCTGGCTGGAGTGCATGTGTACACATACAATTGGAGTTTTAGCACATATAGGGTTGCGACGCAGATAGAATAGACACATGAGGTCGTGGTAAGTTAGGGTTTGAGGAAAAACACTGATATGCTCGTGTATATGTGTAAAGTTGCAGCAGAGAAAATGTTGCCACGGTGTTGCCGCGGTAGGGGTCGGCTGTCGCGGCAGGAAAGAACAGCGGTGTGGCATTGCCGCGGCGGGGGAGGGGTTGCCATGGCAGAGGCATGGCAGCGACGGTAGTTGCTGGGAGATGCCGTGGCGAGGAATCGGTGGCGCGGCAGGAGCTTGTCACGACAGAAAAGGATAGCAATGGCGGTGGCAGCGGCCTTGCCGCGGCAGAGGAAACGGGCAGCGGTAGCTGCCGTGGCAAGAGCGTGGCAGAGCAAATTGGCTGCGACGGCTGCTTCAGGCTGTCGTGGCGGGGACGCGAGGGCGAGTGGTTTTGACCTGATTACTTCAGGGGTTAGATCGACTTGACATTAAGTTTTATTTCGATGCACGTCGGTTAGCGTTATTTAATTAAAAAGTTTTTTGAAAGCCCTAATTTTCGGATTTTGGAAATTCGGGGCGTTACAAGATATCACCCTTTCATAATCATCTGGGCTTGTTAACTTACTTCCTAAGCGCATGATCAACAGGAAGTGCTCATGTGGTAGGCCCCTCTTCTGAAACTCAGTGACATGGACAAAAGCTGCAACCTCACCAAAGTATTTCTTTTTTATAAAAAGATCATGCATATCTCGCAGCTTACCACTGTATACTCTTGCCACAAGGTCTGGCCGGTCTTGCGGCGTCTGTCCGGGTGAAAGATTTGATGTTATCTCCTCCCAATACGGGTTGCAAGTCATGGTGATGAAGTAATCTGTCTTCCCAAACCGATGTACTATCGCCATTGCATCAAGGAATCTTCGCTGCATGTCTCAATCACCTCCAGGAAAAGATAGCGGAAGCACGATTCTTTTCCCAACCTGAGAACCACGCGTCTCGCCAACAGAAATGACGTCAACAACACCCTACAAAATAGATAAATGAATCAAGACATGTGTATATATTTGTAATAATAGGCAGTATTAAATATTGTTGCATTCCAAACCAATAGACTGACAAGGTTGAAAGCCAATATTACCTAATAAAGTTCAGCACGTATGAGCTTCTGATTCTCTGGCTTCGAGAAGAAATCGAGCCTCATAGACTCTATCTTAATGTACATGTCAACAGTCCACTGCTGAAAAAGGCGCCCGCCAAACAAAATGATGTTAAATAATGATCTCCTGACTTGCAGCTTGAAACAGTAGTACTCTCTTGCGCTGACATATTTTCTACACTCAGGTGCATCACTAGTCGTACTGATGAATTCATTGTCGTGGTTGTCGTTGTAGTTGACATCTGGAAGATAGTTAATTCCCAAAATTCTATTAATAACAAAATTATCAAAGTACAATTAAACTACAATAATGAATATTCATACCTGGGACATGGAAAGTGTGACCCTGACTGTCATCATGGTTCGAACTAACGACGGAAGGTTGTCCATCGTACGGCATTCAACGATTCCATCCTGTCTCCCCACCAGGGAAATATAAAGGATACGCCAAAGGATCATAGCACCCATGATATGCTCTGACAAATAGTGGACGATCTCCTCTGCCGTACACAATAACACTTCTATCAAAACACGTATTTGGGTCACTCCCTTCCACCCAGATAGCAGCCACTTGAGAAGTCACGGGTGCATTGTACCGTCGCTGGTCCAGTGTTATATTTGTGTTTAGAGAGATCATGTATTCATCTAGATTTGGAACTGAACCAATGCTCTTAAAAGTCTGCACATAAGGGTTGGTCTCTAGTATACCCAGAATAATCCTTATGAGATCAATATCAAGATCTGGAGACCTTTGAACTCTATGCACCAAAGTTTCATCAGTGTCAAAAATATAGAGCTGCAAATGACGAGGTCCATTATCACCAGGCACCAGCTAGTCCAGATGGTGATACAACTGACCATGTGCACGGAATGTGTATACACCAGTTTTGGCTGCAGTACTGACTCGATGGTCAAGGGTCACCCCAAGACTCGTGAAGGAGAAGTGTGAGTTGAAATACCGTATATGTTGCCTGAAATATTTTCCATCCTCGTCATCCTGGCTTGTAAACAACCGGTGTAACTCTTGGGGAACCTCTGGAATAAATATTTTAACCTTTCCATTTCGGCAACAGAATGCGGGTCCCTCATATTGGAACCGCATTGCTCCACAATGTCTACATTCTTTTGCTGGCTTCATAACAGTGTGGCTATTTGGCAAGTCGTGGTAAATAACGTCATAGGGATTATGAGTACGGATCCCATCGCCAGTACCATCTACCACTCGATACGTTTCGAACTCAACACCTGCCATCATTTAAATAGCATAAATTAAGTGAGTAACTCAAATTGTACAATACTTCCTACAACATTGCGTCTAGTTTATAACCTTGTGCACTGAATATCCTACTTTCGTCATCCTCGTCATATTGATCTTCTACATGGGGTACAGTCTCCTCGCAATCTAGGTCTGCAAAACATTTAATAAGACCTACCAGATAGGCATTTATGTGGAGTGAAAAAATAATCAGACTAATACCTTCCCTGTAGGATGATTGTTCAATGGGCTCAAATATTCCAAATTGATCAGGTGGCTGATCGATGTCACCTGCTAAAAAAGTGATTAGCTTTTGTTAACTACAAATGATATGTGTAAATGAAATTGTACTACTTTAAATACCATCATGTTTTTCTATGCGTCTGTCAACTTGCACTTCAATTGAATGATGATGAATAGGAGGTGTAATTGGTGCCTTGCATTCATCATCCTCAATGTTTTCGCTATCACAGCCATGCTGCCTCCGTTTAATATACTCACGCTTCTTATGCACCATTTTGTCCTGTTCAACCGATCCGATACCAGAATAATGATCCCTTTCTTTCCACAATCTATTGTCAGATGCATATAGGTCCAATTTATTGGACCCCATAGAAAGGCCTAGAACTGCACACCATTAAATATATTAGAAATTTTTAAGATAGAACAATACATATATAAACTAAGCTATACAAGCACCTGGATCTTCGATATAGGAAAGCAGGGTTGCAGTACTTGGCATTTTGGTATCCTGGCCATGAATCCCTCTAGATGGTGTGGTGAGATCATCTGCATATCGTTTAATTTATTTAGCAAAGAGCGAAAGGTAGGAAAGAATCCATGCGCCTTTTATTCATGAACAATTGGAAGTATCTATTATAAGGAGAAGACATTATGTGCTGTCCAATTTCCCAATTTTTTTTACATCTCCAGGGCTATTGTGAGAAGAAGGTACATTGTTAGCTATACTTTGCATAGGAATCTTCTGTATTTCGTATGCATCATTTCTGCAAAGCCAATCTGAATTGTCAATAGGCTTAATATTTTCCTTGTTGCTCGTCCACAAATTCCGGGGCATGTTTGCATTTCCAGGAGCACATGATTGCACAGCAACACCGAGGGTGCCTACATACACAGAGTAATAGTGTTAGTCGAGCTAACATGTATGAAAATCTACACAAAAAGTCGTGCCATACACAATGATTACCTATGCTAAAAGCAGAGATTGATGGCTTTCAACAGGAACTTACTCATGCAAGTTACACACATAATCTCATGCAAATGTTCAGTTTGCTGTTGTGCTGACTGATCGATCGTCAAAAATAATTACAACATCGCTACAAGTTTGTTCAGATGTATAGCAGGATCAGATGGGCAATACAGTATTTAGTGTGCAGTTAGTTGAGGATTGGCTATGTACTTGGGGTTGGAGCATAGTCAGATTTTGGATTCGACTCTGATTGCATGGGGTTATTTATTCTGGCAGTTTTTACATGTGTTGTTATTTCCTATGGTTCATCAAGTGACCATATCATTTAGCCAGCTTAGTTGATTTTGCTTCTTGAACAAGTTTTCCATGTTCATAAAACAGGCATAGCATTTATCCCTATAGCTTTCCAATTTGTTTTCTGGTGTTCCCGTGTTACTCTTCTGAACTAAAACGTAGTTATTTGTTTGTTAATAAGTTCTTGTATGTTCCAGGAGCTGATAGCTGGCTTTGATCAAGAAGTCGCAGCTGCAGTTGAGTCACGCCTGGTCTCATTTAACAATTATTTACAAGTTTTATAATCAAGGTTTGAATTCCTTTCGCTCCTCTAAACTGTTGCTTTCTTCTATTTTTGAATTGACAGTGGCAAATGTTGCTGACGATTATTTTTTGGTTTAGGATCTCCCTAATATAGCCGATGTCCTTATTGTCGCAGATCTAATTTGCTTATGGGGTATATCTCTTTCCTGTTATTTTATAATGGTATGTATGTGCTATCTCACGCTAATTAGCCTGCTACAGTTTTTACATGTGTTGTTATTTCCTATGGTTCATCAAGTGATAGGTCTGAGACTGCCAAAAATCTTACACTTAAACTGACTTACTGGTCACACTTTTGCAGCCTTCGGCCAAAGCGTGTAGAATCTGGACACTTACTCAAATTGAGTTACTTCTTATGAACATCCCTATAAAAATTTATTTTGAGTTCCTGCTCACCGTGATCTAAAATACAGTTCTGCTATATTTTTGAGTTCCTTCTCACCATCTCATGCATACATGGTTTGTGATTTCCATTGTGGGGTGACCTGCATATGCATCTCTGCCATAAGCACATTTATTATTTGATTGACTATATTCCCAGGTAACTCAATGTATTCCCAGGTAATCATGCAAGCATGCATATGATCTTAGAATCAAATTTTCCAGGAAACAAAATCCTGGAATTTAATTTTTTTATACAAAATGCAATTTTGCTATGCCCATGTTTGTTGATGTCTCACCATCTCATGCACACATGGTCTATGAGTTCCTGCTCATGTGAGTTAAAAATTTATTTCTAAAACTTTTTTTGTCCACACCCCTATAAACACCCTCTGGTTGTCAAATCCTATAGATTGTACACAATTCTCACTGCTTCTCGATATAAAGCCTTCTAAAATCCTTCATAACAACACTATTGTGGATATAATCCCAGGAAAATGTGCATCTGTTCACTAACAAAATAAACCAATGGTCATACCAAACGTTATCGAAGTGGGCGTCGAGGATGGAGTGTGACGAACACTGTCATGCGTGGCATCAGATTGTTTTCGTTGCTGTGCTTCACGATGCCGTTTTAGCAAATTAGCCTTCTGCTCGTCAAACAGTCGTGCAATCCGATCTCTCTCCCTTTGCCTCTTTCATTCCATAGGCTTAGTGGGATGTCCACTTAATGTTGTTGATCCCCCCACACTTTTATTACTCAGGCTGCCTGTAAATGGTTAGCATGTCTTTTATTATGCTATGGAAGCCAGAATTGTATTTTGTATATTCATGACAACAGTTAGTGGCCATTACTTTTATTACTTAGGTCTGTAAATGGAGTGCGCTCGCCATCTTGTTTTGAAGACCCCATCTGTGAGTAAGAAACGGAGTGTATGGGGTTGTTTACCAATAAGAAAACTTGAAACAAAACAAGAGTAAAGCTGCAACATTTACATGGTCAAAACTGAGTAACTACAAAACAGATGATGATGTAGAAATCCAATCATGGAAGTGATCAAAGTCTAGATACTGGATGGCATGTGTTTGTCTACCAACTAATCGGACCAACTAATCAGCATATGCATGGCATTGTAAGCAAGCCTTGCCAAAAGTACACCTTCATCTAACTTTATCATGACTCTAACATCATTTCATTATTTTGTCAGATCCCCTTCGGGTGATGCAAATCCTAGGGAAGAGATGTTGCTCTCAGACAGGGAAGTTTCTCCCTTATCCATGTTGTGGGGTTGCAAAAAAAATTGTGGTTGTAATCATGCACACATGCATATGATCCTAGAATCAAATTTTCCAGGAAACAAAATCCTAGAATTCGATTGTCTTATACAAAATGCAATTTTGCTATGCCCCATGTTTGTTGACGTCTCACCATCTCATGCATACATGGTCTGTGAGTTCCATTGTGGGGTGATCTACATATGCATCTCTGCCATAAGCACATTTATTATTTGATTGACTATATTCCCAAGTAATCATGCAAGCATGCATATGATCCTAGAATCAAATTTTCCAGGAAACAAAATCCTAGAATTCGATTGTCTTATACAAAATGCAATTTTGCTGTGCCCCATGTTTGTTGACATCTCACCATCTCATGCATACATGGTCTGTGAGTTCCATTGTGGGGTGATCTGCATATGCATCTCTGCCATAAGCACATTTATTATTTGATTGACTATATTCCCAGGTAACTCAATGTATTCCCAGGTAATCATGCAAGCATGCATATGATCCTAGAATCAAATTTTCCAGGAAACAAAATCCTAGAATTCGATTGTCTTATACAAAATGCAATTTTGCTATGCCCCATGTTTGTTGACGTCTCACCATCTCATGCACACATGGTCTGTGAGTTCCTATTCACCGTGATCTGTATATGCATCTCTGCCATAAGCACATTTTTTATTTGATTGACTATATTCCCAGGTACCTCAATGTATTCCTAGTTTCCATCCACCTATTACTGTGCTGACCTTAACGTGCGAGGGCTGCGGCATATCATGGTGGGCTGCAGCAGATCAGCTGAGGCCGGCGATGCTTCGCCCTGTTTTGTGACCTGGATCAGGAGAGGGCGTCGGCTGCAGCAGATCAGTGGAAGCGACCTGGATCAGGAGATGACGTCGGCTGCAGCAGATCAGCGGAAGCCGGCGATGCTCGTCCCTGATCTGCGACCTGGATCATGGGAGGGCGGCTGCCATGGGTATACGATCAGGGAGGGAGGGTGCCATGGGTGGGGGGAGGGAGACTGCCATGTATGTGTGGGAGATCAGCCGTTGGATAGATAGGATCAGCCGTTGGATGGTGGCAGACCATCAAATACGTATGGGCCATTGGATAGATAGGATTAGATGGTGCTAAATTGTTTGTGTACAATTGTGGGGTGGAGTTAGAAAAGAATAACTCCCCTTTTATAAGGTAGTATAGATAACATAATAGCACCTGGATAGCCTGAAAATGGAGATTCAGATAGAGTAGTTGTACAATGGAGCTAGGATGTAAATGCTTTTTTCTTTCGTAAATTAACGCGATATTTTGCGCAATTACACGGAATTTATTTTTAATATCTTTGATTTTTTAAACTTTTATATAATATTAGATTAGCACATGAGGTTAAAGTTCATATCACCAATCGTTAATATTAAATCAATAGTTAGACTTAAAGCTTAAGTAGATTTATATGAGATGTAAAATTATATATATATGGATTGTGTGCTAGTATTAATTAAGATATATCCAATCAATACCAGATAATGTTTAGGTATAGTTGCAACGATCTGTCAATTGTGATCTATTAATAATAAAAACATGAAATCAATAACTGGATGACATTTAGATGCAATTTCGGTTGTGATCTATTTAGGTAAAGATTTATAACTTATGATATATTTAGATAATAAAAATGTATCGATTGTTACTATTTAAATATAATTATAATAAAAGTATAAATATTTTAACATCCTATCATAAAACATACATGTAGCAATTCTCCGTGCAGTGGCTCTAGCCAATCGGACTCACTTACACGCAACCAATGTTGCACCTTTTGCGCCGCATGCACCCTATATGTGTATGTCTTGCTAGCGGACGAAACAAAGCTAGCTTGAACAAGAGGCTTTTTACTCGACATCAGCGCCACGCCAACAACAAGCCATTTCCTGCGACCATAATTTGCAAATATTATTCCATCTGTTCATTAATGCAAGGCTATTTTAATTGATTAAAATAAGATTTTGATTAATAATTATTCTATTAATATATGGTTTGTGTGATATAAAATCATAATTATAAGTATGTATTTTAAAATACAAATCATATATTAATTGAGTAATTGTTGGTCAAAATTTTGTCCTTACCAATCAAAATACGTCTAACATTTCTGGACAGAAGAAGTTTTGTTCATGAATGCAAGGCTATTTTAATTGGTTAAAACAAGGTTTTGATCAATAATTACTCTACCAATATGTGGTTTATATAATAGAAAATTATAATCATAAGTAAGTACTTTAAAGTACAAATCATATATTAATTGTGTAATTGTTGGTTAAAGTCTTATCTTAACCAATCAAAATACTTCTAACATTCCTGGACCAATCAAAATTAACTTTCATTTCAAAATAGACGTCATTTTAGAGTTTGACATAAAAATTAAGAATATGAGTGATATGTCAATATCATCATTCAATCATTTGTATGTTCATCTTTTATTCCTCCTCAAGACAATAAATGTCAGTATTTCTAGTACTACTTCTATGAATAATTAAATTTTTTATGACATTGATGAAGAACAAAATAGAAACAAAATAACTAAAACTACATTGAAAATATAGATGAACAAGAATTTTGAGAAAAATTGGAGAGACTAAAAGGACATCTATTTTAAAACGGATAGAGTACCATCACTTAGGGCATTTATAGATGCTTGACGTCAGTTGACTCTTTGTCTTGCCACGTATGATAGTTGCTGATATGAACAAGAAAGGAGTAGTGGCAGAGCTAGCATAATTCTCAAGCCTAGACAAAGTCTAACTGTAACCACATGAGCTTGCCATGGAAACTCCACTTGAGTTCTTGTACCTTGCTATGATTTCAAAGAACATTCGCCGACTGGCTGAGCTCGCTAAGAGATGGCTCCGCCACTAGAAAGGAGGTAAGAGAATAAAACTAACTTTCATAAGAGTCAAACTCTAAAGAAAAAAAAACTCTAAGGACTTCTACAAATGTGTGACATTAGCTAACTCTTTGTCCTATCATGTAAGATAATTGCTAATGTGGAAGCGAGAGCAGGTAGAGAGGGAACAAAACTGACTCTTCGTGAAGAGTCAGGCTCTACGAAAAATAAAAGCTTTAGAGCCAAGCTAAATTTCTTTGTACGTTGCTAACTCTTCGTATAGAGTCAGGTTAAGAAACAACCCACTGTATTAGTTATTTTCAACATCGGCTCTAGATGACATGGAAGGTTCGAAGAGTCAACGACTGACTCTACTTGTAGATGCCCTCATTTATCTTTATACGTTGTTACATTTAATGATAACTCTTCGTATAAAGTCAGACTAAGAGACATCCTATCGTGTGATTATATCTAATACTATGTCTAGATGACATAGAGGAGTCAATGAATCAACAACCCGCTCTACTTTTGTAGATGCTTTCATAGGTTAGGACAATATTTTGTTGGAACTATTCTACGTTAGTAGTGTCAAACAACTACTAGAATGACAACAAATGTGCCCGGCCCTAGGACCATGTAGTAACAATAAAAAGGCATACCATGAGTGAGTGGTGACTATTCTCTCCGTTTCCCTATATCTGTCATCAATATTAGAATACTCTGTTTTAAAATATTTGTCTATTGTGGATATCAAGAGTATAGTTACTGTATTATTTCTACTATATACTCCTACTAAAATACTTACGGAATGATTATACTATTGTCTTGTGTTATTTAATAGGGGTATACATGGTCATTTCTTATTTACTTTTTTCTATATCTAGTACTGTCAGCGAACAAACACCGGCGTCGGTGGTCCAGAAGGACCCCCTTTGGGATTCGACTGGGGAAGCGGAGGAACAGGAGCTACGTCGGATCTTGAGTGGCAGGATGCTAGAGATGAGACCGTGATTTACCCAGGTTTGGGCCACCTTCTTGGTGTAAAACTCTACGTCCTGCTTTTTGTGTATATATGAATATTTGGATGATTACAATGAGCCAGAAAACTCAAGTGTTCTTGCTCTTTTCTTTCTCCTATGTCTCTTTTTTTGTCTCCCTCTTTTTTCATGGCCTTGGTTCTCCCCTTATATACCCGGGGGTCACCACAAAGACCGAAAGGCAAATACACTGTAGTAGCACCGTTGCTGACGGATAGGGCGTGGGCGACCCACGTTGGCGGTTGAGGGTTGCTGTAGCGGAATAGTTCCTGCCACGCTTTAGTTAGGATCTGGATCATCATGACGTGGTTGGGTCAGAAGGTGAAGACTTCCCGGAACGCCCTCTGCCACGGACCATGCTGCAGCTACCCTGGCCCCACTGACCAGGGATAGGAGGTATGCGCCTGGACGCGCCGAGGCCTGCGGTGGCGCGCCCCAAAGTCAAAAAGGTGTCAGTCCGTTCCATCCCCTGCTAAGACCGATAGCTGACGGGACTTATCACGTGAGAGGACTGAAATTGATCAGGACACCGCCATCTTGTCCACAACGGACTTGGCAGACAGGCATTAAAGCGCGTGTCGGGCCACGTGTACTGGGTAGGGACCCACGAAGGGTGCTCGGGGTTCCCGTGTTCGGGGACTCCTGAGCACATAGCTTAGGCCATCCCACTGCCTAGGAGAGGCACCCGCCATTCCGAGTGTTACTAAGTCGCCTTGGGTGCTCGGGGAGTATCCTTAAGGGACGACTCGGGGCTCCTCTTGACGGCCAAGTGGACACAGTGCTCGGGGTGAGCCCCCGGGCACCTCCTCTTGACTTCCACGTCCGAGTGGATCCAGCGCTCGGGGTGAGCCCCCGAGCACCTCATCTCGACTCCCACGTTCTTGGTGACGCGGTGTCAAGTTGGGCATTTTCCCGTGGTTTAGAGGACCCCGTTCCCCGTATCGCTGACAAGTACTTTTTTGATCTAAACATATGATGGACTCGGACGAACAGATATTATAAAACTGAAGGGGTAACAATTTGGTATGGCGAAGACCATCACTAACTGCCGTCTCGTTGAACTTGGCGCTCCAAGTGCCATAGCAGTATAGCGTGGTAGGAAGAGGAAGACAAAATAACTGTATGTATTTTGAACTCACATCATCAAAAACTGAGCATGTATAATATTAGAATGCATTAATGCCAACTATTTCTCTGTCATGCCACGTAAGATCACTACTACAAAAATGTATAAGCATCAAGCAACATTTTAGACTCAGTCTTGCCATATATTGCCTTAGTTTTCTATCATAAGTCATTGTAGTTTTTGGCACAAGAACTTACGTATGCCAGCTAAAAATTGACATTGTAATGGGTGTTTGTTCTTCTCCCTTGGTCTGTTTGTGTAGTGAGAACTGAGAATAGGGGTGACTCTGCTGCTAGAAGAGTGTTTTGTTATTATTGATAAATTCTGATTTTGTATGCAGTGTTAGCTACCATAATTTCTTCGTAAGTACTATGCTGGAGCATTTCTGAAGTACACTAGTTGCGTTCCTCTCATATTCAATGGGCCCCAACATGGACTAGGAGAGGATTTTGGATTACACAGAGAAAAGTTCATATGCTATGGATTTTTGCAAGTATCGTAACGTTTGTTGCTTTAGACTTCGTATGTGACTGCGAACACACGCTAGAAAATTACTAAGATTTGTCATTTTTACGGTTTAAACTTAAAAGGCAACGAGGACCTCTGATTTTAGTGTTTTTTACAGCATGAAAAGATTCCTCTCTATATGACAGTTAAAAGTTGTTCTTGTATACGAATAAAATTGTTCTTTCAAAATTGTGCATGTAGCCGAGGACCGTGTGAGCACCATTTATTTTCATTTTGGTTTCTTCTAAGAGGCCACCGTTCGTCCTACTGTAGAAGCAACCTCTTAAAAATACATGTATGGTCGTATATAAAATATGTACTCTTCGCTCTATAATAGAAAACTAGCTCCTATATCAAAGCTCAGTTCTTGTACCTAAACTCCGGCAGAAGCAATACCCTCAATGACAGTACAACACACAACACGAAGTAAGAGCATCCACAGCTGGTTCCCTAAATCTCGTTCCCTATATCTCCATATAGGGAACTTCCCTAAAAGATTCATTCCCTATATCTCTTTACACTACAGCAGGTTCCCTATATCTCATTCCCTATATCCCACCATCCTACCACCATAATTCTCAACCGCTATTTTTCCGCAACGAATATTATTACGAACGACGCCTCTGTCCAACGGCTATTTTCCCGAACGGTAAATTTTGAACGGCTATTTTTTCGAACAGTAAAATTTGAACTGCTATTTTTCCGAACAGTAAATTTAGAACGGCTATTTTTCCGAACAGTAAAATTTGAACGGCTATATTCCCAACGGCTATGTTTCCGAACAGTAAATTTTGAACGGCTATATTCCCAACAGGTCTTTTTCCCCCAACGGCTATATTCCCAACGGATATATTCCCAACGGCTATATTTGGACCTCTATATATGCACACCTACCTGCTCATCCTGCATTCCCATTGCCATTCCCTCTTCTTTCCTTCTAAACCAGCACCAAACCATTTGCACTTCCTCTCCTCTCGTTTTTCACCATGAGTCACCGTACCTTTTTCATGGGAACACTGTTAGATTCGTCGTCGTCCGATGAAGACGACCAACTTATCTTTGAGACCATGCAAGTAGCACATGAACACCAGAGACGTTCGCAAGTTCGACGTCCTACAAGGTCCGTGATTGGTCGTCAAGTGGTTCATCGCAATAGAGAAGCAGGCCATGCAAGACTTTTCGAGGACTACTTCTCTGATGCTCCTACGTACGGGCCAAGATTCTTCCGGCGCAGGTTTGGCACTGATTCATATTTCAGTTCATGCAACTTCGTTCAACCTTCTCTATACCGATAGATGTTCCTACTTGCGCAGGTTTAGAATGAACCGTCATCTATTTCTTCGCATTTTACACGCAGTAGAAGAGTACGATGAATATTTTGTGCAAAAAAGAAATAATGCTGGTGCTCTAGGGTTATCTTCTATTCAGAAGATAACCGCTGCGTTCAGAATGCTTGCTTACGGAGTTGCAGCTGATGCTACGGATGATTATGTCCGCATAGGAGAAAGCACCGCTATTGAGAGCGTGAAAAGGTTTGTAAGAGCTATTATTGAAATATTTGGAGATGAGTACCTGAGATCTCCAAATGAGATCGATACGGCTAAATTACTTCAGATTGGAGAGGAAAGAGGTTTTCCAGGTATGCTTGGTAGCATAGACTGCATGCACTGGAAGTGGAAGAATTGCCCTGCAGCATGGCAGGGCATGTATAGTGGACACGTGCACGAGCCCACTATAATTCTTGAAGCTGTGGCTTCACAAAATCTCTGGATTTGGCATGCATTTTTCGGTCTACCTGGGTCACACAATGATATCAATGTTCTTCACCGGTCGCCCCTCTTTGCAAAGTTAGCTGAAGGACAAGCTCCTGAAGTTAATTATAGTATCAATGGTCACAACTACACAATGGGATATTACCTAGCAGATGGGATTTATCCTTCCTGGGCTACATTTGTGAAGACAATATCTTGCCCCAAGGTAATAAGAAAAAATATTTCGCACAGGCACAAGAAGCAGCCAGAAAGGATGTGGAACGAGCATTTGGAGTTCTTCAAGCGCGTTTTGCCATTGTCAGAGGACCAGCTCGTTTTTGGGACCAAGAGACGCTTCGAGACATCATGACTGCCTGTGTCATAATGCATAATATGATAATAGAAGATGAAGGGGACGAAGCCACACAAGACTTCAATTTTGAAGGAGCCGGAGAGAACGTCACCGTCTCTCATGACCATACCCCAGATCTGTTGGAGTTCATTGGAACTTATCAATCCATTAGAAACAGGCAGGCTCACTCTCAGTTGCAAGCAGATTTAGTAGAGCATATGTGGCAGGTTTTCGAAGGCAACTAATCTATGTAATCTGTAGTTCGAGCTTTGTAATATGTATTTGCTTATGTAATTTCTATCGGCTTAATAATCTGTATTTGCTTATGTAATCTCTATCGGCTTAGGTAATCTCTATGTGCTTATGTAATCTCTATGTGCTTATGTAATCTCTATCGGCTAATGTTATACATTTCATGACATCAATGTATTTCATATGGAAGGTTAACATAGCATAACATTTCATAACTCAAGTTTCCATGACATACCATATCATAATTTAAGTTCAGACAACATAAAAGTTCATAACTAAAATAAAACGTAGCATAACAGTTCTTCTACAACATAAAAGTTCATAACTAAAATAAACGTGGCATAACAGTTCTTCTACAACATAAAAGTTCATAACTAAATAAACGTGGCATAACAGTTCTTCTACAACATAAAAGTTCATAACTAAAATAAACGTGGCATAACAGTTCTTCTACAAAGAGAACACAATATGACTAGAGTTAACCAGACCCGCTGCATCGCCTAGCAAGGATGTCATTCTGCAAAGATCTGTAGTACTGCTTCAGGGGATCCGCCATCGATGAAGTGTCAATATTCATTATCTTTTCTTCTTCCACCATTCTCCTGAGCTCTAAGTCCTGCCTCTTTAATTCGAGCCTCTCCTGCTCCAGAGCATACGCTCGTTCATACCTCTCTTCTTTCTTCTTATCTCTCAGACCATCTGCCTCTGACTTCCTGGACCAAATATTATCCAAAGCTTCCATGTAAATTGATTCTGAACCATCAGAGCAGGATGAAGCTTTACCCCGCCTCAACCGTTCCTTCGCCGCCTTCTTTCCCAATGGGCCTCTTCAACGAATCATCGTCCTGACTTGGAGCCTGTCCCTCAGTACCCATAGCACAAGAGAAGCTATTGGTAGGACTTGATGCACCTGGAGATGAGTTTGAGCAAACCTTCTGCTTCTTTTGTGACAGCTTCTCTGTCCACTTCGGATGGTGCTGCAGCACATTCCAGCAATGGAGAAATTGAAATGCCTTCTTCTCTTCCTCCTTGTAAAGTGCACAGGCTTGTAGAATCTGCGAATGTACAAAAATTGAGTTGTTAACATTACCCGGTAATAATAGTACTTAGGTAAAAGTGTGTTAAGGACTGACCTTATCTTTCTCTGTAACCCCACTCTGCCGCCTTCTCTCAATTCGGTCGTGACAACCACAGAATTTGTTCACATGTTCTTGAATAGCCGACCAACGATGCAAAAGGGACTTTTGAGTACGGTCCGACTCCACATCTTTATTTTCATGGAAGTAAGCATGGATTCGTTTCCAATAAGTAGCACGTGATTGTTCATTTCCTTGTGCCGCGTCCATACTAATATTTAACCAAGCTGAAACTAGAAGGATGTCCTCCTTCTCACTGAAGTTCTTCGATCTCTTAGTACTTGATTTGTTGGTGGGAATGACAGGATCAGGTTGGCACGGTTGCTCCTCAAAAGGGCTACTTTCTAAGTTCTCGTCCCAACAAGCAGCGTCAGTTTCCCTACTCAATATATTCAAGTAAAATGAATCCATGATACCTTTTCTGTGAAACATAAGCTATACTCAAGTTAACAGACATACGTATTAGAAAACATAGCACTTCATAAAGAACCAGGTACATATGTAATTAAAACAGAACAATGTACCACATAGTTATAACACATAGTTACAGCACGAAGCAATCCAAATACTACATTCAGTTCTTAACTAAATATACCACATAGTTATAACACATTACATATAGCTTCTAAATTACAACACTAATGGTTCCACATTACAGACATAAAGAAAGTACTACAGAATATAGCTACTACTTGTACAAGGACTCGATATCGATATCCTCTCCTCTTCCAGCATTCTCTTAAAATCTACTTCCCCTCGGAAGACGGTGGTGCATTGCATCATGATGTTCTCGAGTTAACTCTAATGTGTGGAAAGCGTTGACGAGTGTGCACTCTCGAGATGTGTAATCTTCAATCCATGACATAGCAAAGTCAACCTCTTCATCGATGTTGTACCCCAATTCCGACCTCTCCCTATTTACTTCCATAAACTCCGACATACTATTCCGATTACGGCGTTTGTCTGGGAAGAATTGCCACCACAACGCAATAGGAGAAGCAAGACGTTTCTTGCAGTACGCAACGCGATTCATAACAACATTGTCACTATTCTTGCTTCCCATTTCCCGCGGATCCGAACTGAAATCCAATTTTGCGAGCTTCTCACAACAAGTATTGTCCATGCCTGTTGATCAAAGAGCTATAATTGAAGTAGATTCGTTGAATCAAGCCCTAAATATTCCAAACATCGGCTATAGTTATCTCCATATGTATCTAGATTTGGGCACGTGAAAGTGATATGGTTAGTTTCATCTAAAAAAATCTTTCCCCTTACGAAACAATAAAAATTTAGCGGTCACGATGTCTTTCTACCAACCTTACGAACGTTACATAAATCCTTCCATATATTTATTGCACAATAGGTAATTTACTTTCAAATAAAACATATAGTTAATGCCAGCAAGGAATGCCTGGTAATCTGAACCATTATCTGAATATGGGTGCTTCTTATTAACTGTCATGTATGTGATGCCCCCAGGCAATCTTACTTATAGCCAATCTTATACTAGGAAGCAATGTGTCAACATAAAAGCTGATAAAATAGCCTACATAGAAAATCATAAAATATTATGCAATATGGAGTTTTTAACTCTCTTTCAAATAGAAACAAAGCTATGTGGTTTGCATGCAATATTACTTATAGAAAGCTATTGATAACATTGTTTGTTGCAAGGCAATGTGTTGGGTTGGGTTTGCTTTATCATTGTCCACTAAGAAGTTAAGAACCTTTCTGGATACCATAACTGTCCATCATGTCTGAGGCTCAACGTAATGATGATCACGGTATCAAGTTCTATAGCAAATCGTCACTTTCGTAGTGCTGGCTCTTTTCAGTACAGGAGTTGCCTCTAGAAATAGCTGCTCTTGTAGATATGGACATGCCTGTAATCTCTTTACCCCATTTATTTAGCATTCATCAATATGCATATTTTCACTGTAGTATCTTAACAATGATTGATGTAATGCATTAATACTCCTGGAGCACTTTGTGTAAGTTGATGTCTGAATCTGATTTTCTGCACCTTGTAGGCTGGGAGACACACCATTATTCTGATGCAACCATCCCAAAACTGGGCGTCTAGAACATTTATGGATTATAATTCAATTAACCATGCATTGGACGGTATGTGTGGTTTTGTAAAGGAACTGGTACTGCAATCTTACGAACAAAATTAATAAATCCTTCCATATATTCTTGGTTCAGTTCAGAACTTATTACATAAATCAATGTATAAAATTGTCAACAGATGGATGGGGTTTTTGGGGGAGACCTGGAGAGGACGGTGAGGACGGGGCGAGCTTGGGGACGGCGTCGGCGGAGGAGGCCGGCGAGCTTGGGGCGGGGAGGCGCGGCAGCGGCGCGGCGGGCGGCCGACGGGGCGGAGGAGTTGCGGAGGGGCGGCGGCCGGGGCGGAGGAGGGCCGGAGGGGCGGCGGGTGGTGCGGGCGCTCCGCTGGCGGGATCTACGCGCGACCGGGAGAAGGGGGAGCAGGCATGGAGGAGATCTGCGCCGACGGCATCGTGGCGAGCGGCCAAGATGGCGGGTGGTGGATGCGTTGCGCCGGCGGGATCTACACGCGACCGGGAGTTGGGGGAGCAGCCGTGGCGGGGATCTGCGCCGACGCCATTTTCGCGAGCAGAACGGGGAGAGGAGGCGAGGATGGCGGGGAGGAGGGCTCCGAGGCCGGCGGTTGGGGTATGGAGAACGGCAGATGTGTGGTAGGTTTGGGGAACGGAAGACTCGTTTTGCGGAACGAAATGCGGACTTTCTCGTTTTACAGAACCTGCTGCGAGGGGGATTTTTACTGTGCAAGTCAAATAATAGCTATTGGGAATCGTTTACAGACCCAGCTGTGGATGCTCTAACAACACACAGTAGGAAGAGCAACGATAGACTAGACAAGCACATGGCGTGCCGAAGCGCGAGACTTGTATTAGCTACTATGTCATGTCCTTAGCATAACTCATTAATATCTCTACTATATTTAAGGAAATAAAGATAGAAAATGCACGCATATTTTCTCTGCCATGAGAACTTTCATTGAACATGCGTGTATTTCCATAGTACACTGCAGGCATTTAAATTTGGTCGGAAAAAATTGGAGTTTGAGGCATAGATCGCCAAATGAAAAAACCGACAAACTCAAAACGTGAAGCCATCAGATCGTCTGTCTGTTCCACCGGGAAAAGATGTTAGACTCAAAAAGTGAAGCCCATCAAATCTGCTGTCTGTTCCACCGGGAAAAGATGTTAGATGTCGCATTACAGACGGATAGGGGTGTCGGCAGGTGGGCCTTCTAGCATTGATCCTAGTCCTGGCAGGATTAGGTGATAATTTTTTAAGGGCGACGCTGGCACAACTGTCTGGAATAAATTCGCTATGGGTGAGCCGAAGGAAGTTGCATCCGGTGGCGAGCCTCAAGTTTTGTTCACTACTAGGTCAGACAAAAATGATTTTTCTCCACTACATCAGATAGATGCGTTTTGTTCAGGGTCCAGTCACTGTCCAGAGGGAGGTTTTGTGCTACTCAGGATCATCCAATTTGCAGCGTAAATCTCGCTCCAAACTGCTGCTGTGATCCCTTCCAATCCAATGATCCGATATGTTTGCCTGACGGTTGAGGGCATGTATAGACATAATATCAACAGACATAACACCAACCGATTTTTTCACATATCATATAGAATAATTATTGATATATAGATGAGATGAGATGAGGAAGAGAAAATAAAACTAACTCTTTGTAAAAAGTCAAGCTCTACCAAAAATGAAACCTCTATAATCAATCTCATTGCTTTTGTACGCTGCTACATTTAATGTTAACTCTTCGTGTATAGTCAGTTTAAATGACAACCTATGATATAAGCTATTTGTAATATGGACTCTACATGACTGGAAGGTCTCGGAGAGTCAATGAGTGACTCTACCAATGTAGATGCCCAAAGAGGAAACAATAAGAAACATGTAAACTATATATCTTTCACATAAAAGCTAAAATTCTAGACTAGTGTCAATCTCTAGAACTAGTCTGGTGGTCCACATATTTGCGTGGCTAGATTTACTACGTGTTATCATATTTGATATTGTTTTTAGTTATTTGTGATCCATCGTCAACTATTATTTATTTTATTTGCCGCTATGTTAACTTTACATCATTTAACATACAGAAAAATTATAGGCAAAATCATGTCTTGAGAAAACATGATTGGAGTTTGGTAGAAATCTTTTCATTAAATGTATTAGAATATTAGCTTTAGTTTAGTTGAAGTACTTTTTTATTGGTAAATTTTATTTAATCATATGTGTTATTTTCACTCTCTCTTTTGTGTTACTCTTTCATTCTTAAGTGCTGATAGACAATGAGGCAGCATGATGAGGATATTGTTGTTTGACAGTGAAACGACGCATCTAGGTCCGTAACAGGCCATGTAAAACCATAGACTTTCATACCAATCTCCAACCTTCCCTCGTTCACTTATCGTTGCCCCTAAGTGCCTGTCTTTTTGGCAATAATTTTTTGATGAGTTTTCCACCAAAATTAAATTGGTTGCTCTTACCTAAACCATTTTCTTATCTTTCTCCACATGTCTCATCACTGACCGTATTGTAGTCGTATTATTTAATTAGTGCAATATCATACCTCCAGATGCTTCCATACATGCTTACCTTACTTGCCTCTACCATATGTCCATCTCCTTGATGGCAACGACGAGCAGGCATCCTCGTCATTCTTGAGCTCACTCTTGACTAAATCAATCACGTCCTAACATCCTACGGCGCATAGGCATTGTGTCCAGCCTCTGCTCTTGGACTCACGTGCATTAGAGTGATATGGATGACCATGATACTAAGCTCTTTCATAAGAATCTAAACCTCAATGGTTTCTTTACCGCCTCCTAATCAAACTGCTCTACTTCTTCGAAAACATTCTCTCATGGTGTATCACTGTTAGCCTCGTTTTGCTGCATCTCATCACCATCATCTATTTATTTCGCAAACCTCCTTTGAAGCGTGATCTGCTACTACCTTGCTATCATGTCATGACTTACCTCACAATCTCGACAACAATGTGTTCATCAGCGTAGTTGATCGAAAATTGCTAAAATATTTTCTCTCACTCATTCTCGTCATAGATTGTCCTTTCTGATCGCGCCCATTTTGTTTTCTATCAACTCATATTTCTTTACCACAATTGGAATGACTTATAACATACTTGACATAATTTTTGTGCCTACCACATTCCTCGTCTCCATTATACTCATGTTAATCTCTTTTCCTATACTGTCAAACCAATGCATATTTATACATCTAATACATGTTTCCTCTTTGCCTATTGGTAGAAGTAACTCATACATATTGATACATCTGATGCATATTACGTTGACATTGATTCTCCATCGCTATATATTGCGTGCTATCAAAATAGAAATCAAATTGCTAATTTTATTTTAATTTATTTCACATTTCATTTTTAGGTTCAAGTTCTTATATAAATCAAACTGCTAATTTTTATTTAAAATTAATTCTAAAATTTAGCTATTTAGGAAAATATGTTGTATTCTTTATCTACCTAATATAAATCTAACGAATAATTTTCATTTTTACTTTAAATTTTATTTTGTATTTCAGTTTTGGTTAAATTTCATATATAAATTCAACTGATAATTTTTATTTAAAATTAATTCTGAATTTATATATTCAAGGAAATATATTTGTATTCTTTATCTATATAGTATATAAATTTAACTGCCAATATATATTTAAAATTAATTCTAAAATTTAATTTACAGAAATAGAGTTGTAATCTTTATCCACCTAATAAAAGTTGTATGTACTATGAATTTGTATAAACAATCTGATTCAACTATACTGTTATAATTTGAACGCACTAAAATCAATGACGTAAAATTTTAGCCTTCATGTATGGACTCTTTTTCTTCCTACCGTTTTACCCCTTGTTATGTGCAGCACCCCTTAGATCAGATCAGAGTTTGTGTGATAGGCATGGTATCAAGACGAAAGAGATGAACCCTGTCGAGAGTATCAAAATAATGATGACTAATAATCACGACAAAAAGAACAGATTTAGCAAAGCCGACCGCAAATTCTTTAAGTACGACTGTAAAAGAGTACAAGGGATTGTCGCTCTCTCACAACCGTCTCACACCTTTTAGGACCCTCGAATTATTGCTCTATACAAAATCGATTACTAAAGAAACCTAACTTCTAATCCTATCTTGTTTACATCTAGCTCTTGGATTGCTTGATTGCTTGAGTTGTGTTTCTATAGCTATCCCCTTATGGGTTATATATGTTCCCACATAGCCTCTTTCAAAATAAGGAAGACTCTGAATTTTAATAGGTTTCTTCTAGTTTTCTTATAACACACTTCTTAAATTTTAATAGATTTAAAATATGAGTCACTTCTGACAAATAATATAATTATTAGATAATAGATTTCCGTTGTCCGTCGGCCCAAGTCCACAAACAGAAAGGTGAGGTCCGCTCTTATCCTTAGCCGTAACATTGCTGTCTATATATGGCCCATGTTTGGTCGAAATCAAGGAAGAATTTAGGCCGCCTCGAGGTCTCAACCTATTGGCACTTTTGCGCCACGGAAGTGCATGATGCTGGCACTGCACCTCTGGAACTTCAAAACCGCGTAAACCAAAGCTTGCCCTATTTTTTTTTGGCGAAAAAGACCTGGATTCATTCAGCAAATCATCAGAAGTACAAGGATCCAAAAGTAAAGAAAATTACAAAAGGACCCTTGGACCGGCCGGCGACCACCGCTGCCAGAACGAGCCGGAGGCGAAACGCCGGAGCTGCCGCTCCCCCCAACGGAGCCGTCCAAACCTTTTTTGCGGACGCAGATCTCCGGGAAGTCCCCGGTCATGTGCTCCGAAGAACCAGCGCCCTGGGAACGAAGCCGCCGCCGACGACCTGCTGAACTCCATCGCAGATCCGAGAAGCAAAGCACGCCGGCGAAACCACCGGACAAGGAACCCTAACAACAAACCTACAACTCCACTCGCCTCCCGAAGGCGCGGCGCACCTCCGGAGCGAGGACGAGGCGGGGAGACGTTATTCCAACTCGGCGACGGCACCATCGCCTCGCCGCCGCCGACGGAAACCACCTGCAAAAGAGACAAAAGACGAAGCCAAACAGCCACCCCCCAGCTCGCCCGTGGTCCATCCCGCCTCCGGAGACCCAGAAGTCACCGGAGGCGAGGGCGGACCGACGAGCTCGCCGGAGGGAGGGACTAAAGCGTATACGCCCTGCTCGCCTCTTTTTCGCCGCTCTCTCCTGTAGCAACGGGGAGGTTCTGGAGAGAGCTTGCCCTATTGGTCGATCAATGGATAACAACATGCTTCTAATCATGGTGCACGGCTCATTGCTTGTGATGACATATACCAGTAGTAACTCTTTAGTGTACGTGCACCCGTAGCTGCAGACAGGAAAGCTAAAGCAAAAAAGACCCGACTGGTTGGAGCAGCTTGGCACTAGCAACCCCACTCATGAAAAGAATGGATTAACAACTATCACAGGCAATCAGTGGTAGTGGGAGTAGTATTAATTTGTCACCACTAGAGGAGAGCCAAAGCCTCGTTAGTTGGGAGACAAAGCCGAGAGCCCCACCCCCGCGCGATCACCGTTCGATCGAGTCCGGTTCTCCTGCTCCACTTTGGGACAAGAAAAGCCAGGAGCATTACATCAACAACCGCGTGGCGGACGGCGGGGCGATGGCGATGGCGATGGCGATGGTGGCCGCGACGACGCGGCCGTGTATTATGATTTGGTTTCGAGGGGGAGCTGGCTGGCGGGCTGCAGGCGTGGCGTGTACCGGAAAGGCGGGGTGCCATGATGGATGAGCGCTCGAGTGCCCATGATGGCTGCCGTCGGATGGATAGGCGCTCGGCTGCATGCCCGTCCGATAGCGATGCTGGGCGCGCGCCGAGCGGCATGCAAGCCTGTGGCGCGCGGTCGTCGTGGTGGCGCGCGGTGTGGGGAGCGCGTCCACCGCGACAGTGGTGCGCATGCGTGCAAGGAGGCGGAGGGCGGAGGGCGGAGGGCGGAGGGGACCGATGGACGGACGCGCCACGGGAGAAAACCTGACGAAGAAAGGTTGGGGCCGGTGCCGAACGTCGTGAGCTATAGCTTCGTGACTCGTGAACTGACAGGGCCAGGTAACTAGCTAGTCAATCACTGGGGTGTCTGAAGAAAGGGCATATTTCAAAAAGAAATGCAGGAGGGGCATTTGAGCAAATCCTCTTGGCATGCATCCTCCTGTATACCATTCCCGACTACTTTTGAGACATGATTCTGACTTTTGGGTTTGCTGTCATTTTTTTGTTCTTTCCTATTGGTACAATCTTGATCAAACTTCGGAGTTACTTGCATGTCTCGACGTCGGAAGGCTTAAGCAAAAGAGAGAGAGAAAATCGCGAGAGCTGGAGCACGCCTCTCGAGTCGAATCTCAAAGGTTAGAAAACTCAACCGAGATTTTACGAGTAAAATAAAACTGTGTATTATTTTCATAATCTCATTACCGTACATTATTTAACATGAAATTACAATTATCTGAAATTATATATTTAATGAAAAGTTACTATAAATTTTATTTTGTAGGTTATAGAGACCTGTAATTTACGGTAGTTTGTGGGAATGATCAATTCGAGCAACATTATAGTGCATGTCGGAATGACGCCCACGCGAGTGAGTGAGCACGGGCAACCCCATAGACCCCTCCGCCTTCTCCTTTCTGCGCCCTTACTCTAGCCATCGTTCCCTGCATCTCTAGCCGCCACCGGCGAGCAGCAGCACCAGAGCTGTAGAAAGAAGACCAAACAATGAAGAAAAGAAACAACTTAAAGAAAAATGAATACTAGCATTCAACAATGTGATCTATAGCTTTCAACTAAAAACTTTCGACTCAGAGTATGGAAGCTTTCTACTAAGATAATACAAAAATTTCAACTACAAACTTCAAACTTTGAACATGGAAACATTTTACCTAGACAATACAAAGCTTTGAACAAACAAAGGCATCTGGATTAAAAAAACACAGTCTTAACTCCTTCACCTAGAGCTTCCAACTCAAGAACTTGAAGCTTTCACCCACAAGAAGACAAATTTTCAATAGAAAACTAGCATCTAAATCCACAAAATAATAACTTCCAACCAACTTTCTATTCAATTTGTTTGATAAAATCTAAAAAATAAGATGAGAAATTAGATCTAGATGTAGTCTTTTCTCTTTCCTCCTGCTTGCCGCCGGGAAGTGTGACGATAATGATGCCAATGAAAGGCCACCGTAGTGCCTGGGAAGCCACACTGGTTCTTGGGTCGCCGATGACCATGGATGTGGTAGGTGGACAGCCTCCCGAGATAGGAGCAGAGGCTTGTGGTGTAGGAGATGTAGGTGGAGATGCTGTGCAGGGTGAAGTTAGAGCAAATGCGACCGAGACATCTCTCTTGGGAAGAAGGACACGTGGGGATGAAAGAGAAAAAACATCTCAGTGTAGGCGAATGAATCGGAGGAAAAGATAAGGTGGAGACAGCTAGAGAGTAGACGGTGGCAGACCCCATGGAGGAAAGGAAATACGGTTTGGATGGGTGTTGACACGTCGATAGGTTATAGCAGAGTGAGTTGAGGATAAAAAGGGTTTAATACGGATCAAAAGACATTAAAAATGAGAGAGTTAAGACAATTTTAAAGAGCTAACGAATAGACAATCCCAAATGTCAAAGCAAAATTAGGGACATGGAAAGTCACGACACATAACCTTTCCTTCACCTTTTTCACCCAGCAACCCAATCACCATCGAAACAGACACGCCTGCAGACATAAAAGAAAAGAGTCCTACTACTGCTGGTATCGCTCACTCCGTGCTGGCAAGTACTGCCCACACGGCTACACACATGGGAGCTACCACGCACCAGAGATGTGTCAGAAAAACTTTGCATTGATCGATCGATCCAGTGGAGCAGCCGCAGCAGCTGCCGCTGCGCCGCTCATAAAATATACCCCACTTGGCTCGTGCCCGTTGTGCGGCTCCTGCCATTTGCGCCATATACTAATCCCGCCATTAATGCCCTCGGCCCGAGCTCGACGAGATCGGAGGAGGGGAAGGAGGGTAAGGGCGTTCGTCGCCACGTCTTAGTCCGTGTGTGCTACGTGCGAGCCAGCCGCGCCGTCTCATTATAGACACGCGCCGCTCTCGGGTTTCGCTTTCCGGGACTGGGAGTATCTGTCGCTGTCGCTGCGCGTCCGTGAGCGGAGGGCGCGTGCGTGCTCGCCGGAGGCGGAGGGGATGCTCACGTGCATCGCGTGCTCGAGGCAGCTCGGCGGCGGGCCGCCGCTGCACGAGCCGCCGGAGGACGAGGACGCCGTCGACGGCGGGGGTGTGAGCGGCGCGGCAACGCCCGGAACGAGGCAAGCCATCAAGGCGCTCACCGCCCAGGTGGGTTCTCGCCTCTCGGGACTGTGCTTGCTATTGCGAGTGGAGTTCTACACATCTCCTTGAAATGTCTAAACTTCAAAAAAATTCTTGTTTTGTTAATCGAAAGGAAATAACGAATTTTCAGTTTTGTCGAAATTTACCTGAAAGGTTACAGGTTTCTAGGTTTTGGAATCTCGTTTCGAGGTCGTAATCATCAGATCGGGTGGGAATCGTGGGTTTGAATTGACGGGAGCTTTTCTTGGGTTCAGATCAAGGACATGGCGTTGAAGGCGTCGGGCGCGTACCGGCACTGCAAGCCTTGCGCCGGCTCATCGGCGGGGGCTTCGGGGCGGCATCACCCGTACCATCACCGCGGCAGCAGCGGCTTCCGGGACTCTGAGGCTGCCTCGGGCTCCGACCGCTTCCACTACGCGTACCGACGCGCCACGGGCTCGGCGGCCTCGACGCCGCGGTTGCGCAGCGGCAGCGGCGCACTATCGAGCGGGGACGCCACGCCGTCCATGAGCGTGCGCACCGACTTCCCCGCCGGCGACGATGAGGAGGAGGAGGACGACGACGACGACGAGATGTTGTCTGGCGGCGGCGGCGGCAAGGAGGATGACTCAAGGGAGTGGGTGGCGCAGGTGGAGCCCGGCGTCCTCATCACGTTCGTCTCACCGCCGCAAGGTGGCAACGACCTCAAACGCATCCGATTCAGGTTTGTGCTTGCGCCTACTTGAGCTAATATTTGCATTTGTAGTGCACCACTCGGTTCGTTGATCGGAAAATCCTATTTGCTGAATTTTGTTCTTCTGAGCACATGTGGTTGAAATTTTGGATCGTCCTACATATGGAGAACAAGGTTTGTTAGATTGGGTTAAATTTATGCAAATAGATCAGACAAGTGCTATGTTTGGGGTTTATCCTGAACTTGCTTTCGCTGAAGGTGCGAAATGGGAAAAAATAGTAGTCGACAAGTCCCAACAAATCGAAGTTTCAGGCAGTGTTTTTCATGTTTTACTGGCCAATACACAAAATTACTTGCAACTTCCTTAAGAAATACACAGTATGAACTGTATGATAATTAGACCTGACCTCGTCTTGGTTAACCTCTGTATTTAAATTTTCTAAGTATGGCTCATAGTTTAATTTTTTGTTTAAATTGCTGACTTCCTCTCTTCTACTTTTGTCTTTCGTTTCTTCTTTTCTTTTGCTCTAATTTTTCTCCAAGGCTGCTAATCTAGTAGCTACTAATGATAGTTTATGGCCTTGAATTTGTATCCTCAGTTGGCTTGAAAAGGCAGGTTTGGTTTGAGATAGCAACCGTTGAAACTCAAATCAACCCTCTAATCGAGGGATGTGAGATTTTTTTATTTTATTATGAATAATCTTGTGAGATAACTCTATACCCCCATGTTCTCACTTGGGTGGTGTAATCCCAATTGGATTTGAGGATGGATGAAAAGCACCATGCCATTGGAATGGTAAGATAGAGATTCCAATTCCTAAAAATACTACAAAAATACTACTCTATATATCTGCTACACTTTTTCTTAACTCCTATGCGCTTCGTTAAACACTAAATCGCTATTTTACTACAGGGTAAGCTGGAAGGGGAACAATCTGTTGCATTGTAAATAGCAGTTACTTTAGAAATGGTACTTCTTGCATTGTCAACTCTACGGCAAAGAACCTCATTTAACTCCTCACGTGCTCCAGCCAGGTTGAAGTCTAGATGTGTCAGCTTGCATGTTATAAATTCAGTAGATTTAGAATTTTAAGCCATGCGTTATAGAATTTAAGGAGTCATGCCTGTTGTCCACCACAGAGGCCTAGAAGGTCCAGTGTATCAACTGGCTGGCTGTGTGGGGCAGGTCCAGCTTGCAAGTTTGTACTTTAGGCTATCCGAGTCTTTCATTTGCTGTGCTGGAGATGGTGCTTCCTCTCCAGGAAGAGGTAATATTATCATGGGATAGAGACAGGAGAGGCCCACAAGCTACATCTCATCTGGGTAGTCAATAAAGAAGCTTAATAGAAAGAGAGCAATGAAACAGAAAAGTTATTCTCTCTCTTCTTTGGCCATTTGTTATATAGAAGTGGTTGGTGTTGGCTTCTGGTCTTATTAATATGTAGTTGGGCCTATCATGGGAGCCATCCAACTTGGACCTTTGGTTGGCAGCATTGTTTCCTAGTATGGATCTCTGGTTCCAACAATACTACACTCATAATCTGATCTTACAAACCACTCTTGCAAACTTAGTCTGAACACTACAAAAGAAAAATGTGCATATGAAAATATGCTCATTATATATTTGTAGTGCTCAGATTACACTTATAAGAGTTGTTTTAAGATTTTTCTGTAAGCATAGTAGCATTGTTAAAATAAGTTTCTTTTGAGGAGTTCCTCATGGCCAGCTATGTTGATTGTTGATTGGCCCCCACTAGTAGTATTAGGTATAGAATACTATTTTATGGCTGAAGCACAAGCTGGATCTTAGGGTGGGTGCAGGTGTTCTTTTGTTTAGTTCATTAGTTCTAGATTTAAGGCAGCTAGGCAAGTAGGGGCAATTTACAATTTGATGGTGTGTGGATCCATGGTCTGGTTCGGGAACATTGGTTTGACTGCCAACGTTGTCACGGGATGCACTATTTGTCATTACATCGAGTGTATGGATCAGTTGATTAATGTGCTTTAGATCTACCAACCTACCTATTGGCATAACCACTTGTGCTGCACAGTTGATTGTGGATTTCTATTGCAACTATGTGTTCAATGGGGGCATGGATGGGCAAGCAGTGGGCCATCTGAATTGCATCCTCTCTCTATCTCTCCTATCATCCCTTCAGCATGATATACAATTATCACAGGAATGGAATAACTTCCAATCTTGTTTTACAGATTGTTTCTAGTCTTATGAGGAGATTTTAGCCATATAGGGCTTTCATTTCTAAATGCTGTCCCATATTTGAGAAATGTATTTAGATCCAATCAGTTCTGCATCTACATTGCCTGTTGAAGTTGGTTAACTGCTCACTGTATCAGTTGAACACAGGGTGTAAACTTTTGTTGATATGCGTGCAAGAAAATAGAACTCTGCAAATCAAGCTGTAAGTGTAACTAAAGAAAAATTATGCCAGGCATCCATCATGATTTTCTCGAGAACACAGGCATATGCCATGATTTATGAGGCAGAAAAAAACTGATGCATTGGAATAGCATCAACGTTGGAATGATAAATGACAAAGTTTCCTAGTCTGATCTGGGAAGTTATAAATTATGTAGATTAATTATGCATTGTGTATTTAACATTTTATCTCAATTTTAACTCAGTTTTGTGTTAATTAATTATGTAAATTACTAAGTTATTCAGGTATAGTCTATGTGCTTTGTGTCTTCACTACTCATTCTGTGATTATCTACATGAAAAGTGACATTTAGATATTCCTTTTATGTGCTTCGTATAATACGGTGCTTTGCACAAGATACTAACCTAAAAATGTAAACATATACTAACTGAATATGAAGTGGATACATAGACAAAGAAGGCAATATTGACAAATGTATTATTGCATATGAATATGCATGCTTGCTTATCTCTTTCTGTGATAAGTTGTTTGCGGCTGTAATTTACCATGCCATGACTAGTTTTATTTTATTTTTGCATGGAATGGTGTATGATAGCCGTGAGATGTTCAACAAATGGCAAGCACAAAGGTGGTGGGCTGAAAATTATGACAAAGTTATGGAACTTTACAATGTCCAGAGGTTTAACCATCAAAGTGTTCCTCTCCCCACTACTCCAAAGTCTGAAGATGAGGTGAGTAGTACTCAATTTATCTTGCTCAGCTGTTTCAATCACTAGAAGTCTGTCATGTAGTATGAAATTTACATTGTTGCATGGACTTCGTTTCCTACAGAGCTCCAAGGAAGACAGCCCAGTAACACCACCACTGGACAAGGAGCGACTGCCTCGTTCTTTTCACAGACCAATATCAGGTGGTGGAGCGATGGGTTACTCTTCATCAGATTCTCTTGAGCACCATTCAAACCACTACTGTAATGGCCAGCACAACCATCATCATGGGCACCAGTGCTATGATTCAGCGGGGCTGGTATCAACACCAAAGCTGTCAAGTATAAGTGGAGCCAAGACAGAAACCTCATCAATGGATGCATCAATAAGGTCAAGCTCATCTCCTGAAGAGGTCGACAGATCTGGTGAGCTCTCAGTGTCCATAAGCAATGCGAGTGACCAAGAAAGGGAATGGGTTGAGGAAGACCAGCCTGGTGTATATATTACCATTCGGGCTTTGCCTGGTGGCATCAGAGAACTCCGCCGTGTGCGATTCAGGTTTGTCTTCCATCCTGCTTATATTAGCTTCTTTGTGAATAGGATTGTCCTAGAGCCATTGTTAGGGGCAGTCCATGAGGTCCTAAAATTGCAGAGTACAAAAGAGTAACTTTCAGTCATCTGAACTGCTGAGAACATATATAAGGCTGGAAGTCAGAAGAACAACCAAATCCTAATGATGTAAACTCAGCAAAATGCTTTGACTTGCCCATGTTGAGTCCACACCGATCAGTTTGAAAGAAATTCTATTACTTTGTGTAAGCCTTCTACTAGCTAATATAAAATCATGACAATTGGCAAGAGAATTACTTCTTTCATGACCCTGGTTCTGCTTGCAGCCGAGAGAAGTTCAGCGAGATGCACGCAAGACTATGGTGGGAAGAGAACCGAGCGAGGATACATGAACAGTACCTCTGAGAAGTAATGCGTGCACGTTAAAACCACACAAAGAATTGCTTCTTCAATAGGAGCTAGCTGTTAATCCATGTTGTACATTTGGAGCTAACACTCTGGGCGGCAGCAGCAGCAGCCGTATCAGTGTATGCATGGGGTTAAGCTTTTGTTTCTACTATACTAACCTTCTAGGCTCTGGTTGTGTGGCAATCCACATGCTTTTCCACACGGTTTTGATTTTAATATTGGACAGGGTTTTGGCTTTAGTTTGAACAGGAAGTTTGTGTTGAAGAAGGAACGCTGGAAAAATTTCTGATTGCTGCGGGGAATTGAATTGTTTCCTATAAAACTCCCGTGTTCCTAACATGGCTTAGAAATGCCATTGTCTCGAACCTGTAGCTTGCAAAAACCAAAAGTGGTTTGTTTCAAGTTTCATATACTGGGTCCATTAAGACTCTTCAATGCTTAACCAGCTAGCTGCTTCCCACAGGCCGAGCTTATCTGCACTGTTGTGTAATTATGGTCTTGATGTCCTCAAGCTTACCAAATGCAAGTTCCTCGATAGGGAGGACAATGTTATACTGGCCATGGGTGAGCTTTCGCGAAGAAAACTAACCAATGGCACAAGTTGAAGAAAACTAAGTCGTAAAGCAAAGTGTCGTGGTACCATTAAATAATCAAGCAAGCTGGTAGTAAAGTGGCGATATATATAATCGCTCTTGCTGTTTCAGTCGCCTAAGAATTTATGAGATCTCAGTTGATTTGCTCATCCTGAGACTCGTGCTCCTCTTATCGCTTTTTTTAACCTTGCCGGCATTGAAGAAGAGAGGAGGGTTCACACGAGGGGATGGTGGTTTAGAGAGAAAATTTGATCCGACAGTGGCAGGCCTCGAAATTGGGGAAGAGAGAAGGGCGCGGGAGGTTGAAAAAGGAGGTTCCAAAAATCGACTGTAATTTTGAAATAAAATAGGCAAGGATGATATAGGTGAATTCATATATAATCAGATGAAATGGGTATCCGGGGTGTGTTGATAGTAACGCGGGCGAACGAGGCGCGAGAAAAAAAGAAGAAGAGAAATTCAAAGCAGCGAACGCGATTCATCCATGTCACGCACACCAGGAACCGAAGACCCTGTTTCGTTGGGTTCTTCCCGGTGCTGATCACGATGAAGCATAGTCCTACGACAGAAGCAAGCGGATGCTCCTCGGATTGATAAAAGCATCGATAAGAAATCCACTTCTAATTTCTCGTGTCTGATATGGTGATTCTTGATTCAGTGATCTCTGCAACAGCTAGACTATAGTCCTTTCGGTGAGTCCATACTATGTCGCAATAATTGTAAGATATAAACTGAGCTATGGTCTCGAAAAAAGAAGAAGATATAAACAGAGCTCCTGCTGCCAAATTCAGAGCTCGACTAGCAATCCTAGTCCTTACAGTACTATCTGCTTTACTACAAACAAGACAAAGAAAAAGAAGGGCTTTGTGGACGCACAAGTCCTGCCTCTGCAACACCTTACGGTCGTGAGCTGTCATCACCAAAGATAGCCAGCCAAGTGCCTAATACCATAATTACAAGCACAATCACATCCCTTCTAGTTGCATAAATAAGGGGACTGATAATTGTGTAGCTAGTGGAGTCACCAGTGATACTATGATACACCTATCCATCTAGGTTTAGCTCTTTGTACGTCTCATCAAAATGAAAATTTCCTTCAATTTTAAGCGATGTACTTGTCGCTAACGACATATCTGTGATTACTTCATTAAATATTAAAGTTCTATTGAGTCCATTCTCTGATAGTCATGCTTCAATGTGAGTTGGCACGTGTACACGTGCAAGTCTGCGAGCTATACTAGGCAGAGGTGGAGACAGACTTGGTATAGCCTGGGCTTTAACCCCGAACCCAAGACGAAAAACCCATGTAAATCTCCTCTGAAAAATGCTTAAAAAAAATCCTAAAGTGTAGTGATTAGCTGAGCTAACCGCACACTTGACCTAGCCTTGGCTTCGCTCCTGATTACTAGGTATTGATCGGTAACATACAAATATTAAAGAAACCTTATATACATATTCTTTCCGTCCCAAAATATTAGACATGTACGCATCTAAAGATTTATAATTACATATCTAATATGTTTGTTATTGACATAAAAGTGATATCATTAGAAAGCGTTTTAAAAACGAGTATAATAATATCATTTTTGTGTCACATAACTAAAATATTATCAGTCTAATTGTCAATCTTGAAATGCATGTATGTCGTACATTTTAGGACGAAGAGAGTGGTACCTAAAAGGATCTCCGATGCATAGTAGCTTGAATGTTCAAAGCATAGCTTTAGAAGTGAGAGAAATGCCACATCAAATGGAGTGACAACCCAAAATACTAAACTCCGATGCATACTAGGTTCATGATGGGTCCACAGAATGTGAAGTACCCTCCCCGATACACAAATAGTTGCCTAAGCTGGGCGCACACAAATTAGATAAAACAACTATAGCATTGTATGAGTTATTTTATTACTGATGCTAGATATCATAGAGGTTGAAGAGTCAACGATTAACTCTACCTTATACTCTCATAGATGCTCTAAAGCTATTATAGGACCCTCCTTGAAGGAGCTATCTATATTGACATGGCATCTCTCTCCTATATGGCAGCTAGTGTGACTATCTAAGGTAGGACATTGGCCAGCACGGCAAATCACTTTGGGTAGGCTAATTCACACTAAGTAAAGACAGATAAAATAGGCTCTCGATTCTTCCGCGGCATAATTATTCTCCATCAAAGCCACTTTAAGTCATTTTCGTTTGCCAATAACCACATATTTTGAGCACCGGAGGATAAGAGATGTTTTTTAGGCAAAGATAAGAGATTTTGATTCAGTGTTAGTATATATAGATAGGTACGATATGGACTCTATCATGGTGTCTGGGAAATTGCACTATATAGCTAATTTGCAGCGCTAGGATTATACGACATAGTAGTAATCATAATTCGCAGATATAAGAGAGTAGTTTTTCTTGATTGTATCATGGAAATCTGAAGCAATTAGATAGAAAGAAGAGTTCACTCCAATCTTTGTCGAGAAATGTTGATGCATAATTCGGGAGCTTGCTGTTATACACATAGACAACCATGTCTTTTACTTGCAGCTGGGTAATACATCCATTTTTACTCAAATTTACTTATCAGCAATAACTAAATTCCACATTATCAACTCCATTTGTCCTCAACGAACTTAGGGTATGAATAATAGATCAGACATAATGTTAACACGGTGGTATTTGAACTTGAGGCAAAGTGGATGAAGCAAGAGCGGGAGTTATCCAAAACAAAGTAAATAGTACTAAAAGACAATGCATCATACTAGCGAAAGAACCAGAGCAAAGGAAAAAAAAGGCTACCTAGTGTCATCTGATCCAATGTCAAGAAAATGATAGCATAGACAATGGATAAACACACGTCTCTCCGTCACAGACAAGAGGGTTTAACAATTATTAATATGAGATTTTAAATGTGATCTGCAATCAAAGTTAAGATATGGGCATAGTGCAGGTGGTTGGAACATTATCAATAGCTAGTGCTTGTTTATTCCAAGAAAAGACTCTTAAGCCTCCCTAACTTCACCCCAATTTTCCAATGACAAAAAGCATAAAAATTTCAAAAGAAAAAACTGACAAAAAGGGTAAACAGATCTCCTATGTTTCCATGACCCTATTATATCGAGGTTACTGCAGCAGTGCCCTATTGTGTATAAGAACACCTGTACACCGTACCTACCCATATATGAATGGAGCAAGTTGCGAAAGCATCAGGACCGTCAACGTAAGCTAATGCGTAGTCCAGCTTCTATATCCATCCACATATTCAGATCCTGATGTGCACCATCAGAATTAGAATCAGAAGAGAGACAGAAAGGAATGACATGAAACCTGTTTGGTCCATGCTGGAGTGAAGTGGAATGGCGATCTGCTTGCCATGTTTGGTTTGAAGCAGGGGAGTAAATAAGCAGCAATAGCCCATACGATCAACAGAATAAACTGCAGCTTAAGAAAAGTAATTTGGCTGTCATCAAACATCTTCGCTACGGTTTAAAAGAGTAACATCTTCGCAAATCAATTAACTCAATTACACATCCTGTAGAAACTTGCTAATGCTATATTAAGATGGAGCAGAACAGACAACAATGATAATGGCTATAGCAGTCTAACCACGATCTCTAAATTACCTGCCTAGTCATAGTACCTCGAGAGTGGATTACTTTGCTCTGAACTTTGAAGGCTTAGAATCTAAAAGTATGTGATCACAAGCCAGAAACAAAGCACAATAAACAAAGTGGATTGCATTTGTTTTGAGGAACAAGCGAAGACTATCTACAAACACTTCATCATCATTCTCTTCGCAAAACCTGAAAGATCAGATAAGCGTTGGAAAGAAACGAAAGAAACCAAACAAGGCACCTAATTTGTCATCTATATTGCCATGGAACGTCACGCAAGGTCACTCTCCAGCCGCTTGGCCGAGAGCCGCTTGAGGAACTCGTACGTGGTGATCATGGTGGTGGCGGACAAGGACATGGACGCCCACCTCGGGCCGAGGCCCCTGTAACATGCGCCCCACCCGCCTTCCTTGATCAGCCTCCGCACCGTCCTCCCCACAGTGACAGGCTTGCCGTCGCCGTCCATGACCTGCATCCTGGTTTTGATGGTGTCCAGCGGCATGGTCACAAGTGCCGCGGCGCCGCCGGCCATCGCCGCACTCACTCCCTGCACCACCATAACGGTCTTGCAACCCGGCTGCAAAGAGGTGTCTCCATCGCCGTCGTCGATTTCTTGAACACCGACGCCGTACTGGCACAGGTAGCAGCCGATCCCGCTCCAGATTATCTTCTGCGACAGTGAGTATGTCGCCCACCACACGGCATTGGAGGGGGCGTAGGTTAGGATGGACATGCCGAAGCCACGGTACAGGCCGCGGAGGCCGTCGGAGGCTACGATCTTGCGGAAGGCGTCGAGGCCACCGCGGTAGCGGGAGTCCGGGCACGGGTTGCCCTGCACCATGAGGCGCTGGCTGATGACGTCGACGGGGGTCCACACGACCTGCGCGGCGACGGCGGCGGTGAGGCCCGCGGCGGCGCTCGCGAACGCGGACGCGGCGGGCTCCGGCGCGCCGAGACCGAGAGCTGCCGGGCCGATGGCGGAGCGCGTGGCCTCGAGCGCGCCCATGTAGAGCGCGCGCGCAGGGACGGTGCCGGCGAGAGAGGTGGCGAAGCCACGGTAGAACGCGAGGGGCCCCTCCCGCCGCAGGATGGCGGTGGCCGCGGCGGCGGCGGAGGGCGGGAGCCCCGCTCCCGCCGCCGCGTGCGCCGGGGGCGGTTCCGGCGCGACCTGCAGGCGCGTCTTGAGGACGACTGCGGGGTAGAGCGCGGCGGAGACGGCGGAGAAGAGCCCGGCGCCGAGGACGAAGAAGCGCGACTTGTCGAGCCGCTCCCAGTCGATGTCCGCCGGGAGCTGCAGCTCCTGGGAGCTCCCAGACTGCTCCGCCGCCGCGTCCAGCGGCGGCGGAGGCGCCCGCCGCCGATCTATGGCCTCTACTCCATGCCGGCACGCCGAGACAGCAGCACGTCACGGGGAGGCTTTTCTGCGCGCGTATCACACGGCCACTACGGAAACGTACGCGGCAGCGAACACTGGGGGCGTGTCCTCGGAAAACGGCGGCGGCGGCGGCTAGGGTTTTGGTTGGGGGTGGGAAAGTGTGAGACAAAAGCCGGGGAGGGAGGAAGCAGAGCGAAGCAAAGCGGTGGGAAGAACGGAGCGAAGCGAAGTCTGTGGAATGGCATCAGACGTGGCGCGCGCTGATTAATGGCCCTGGGGTTCAGAGTTCAGAACTCAGAGGAGACTGTGCTAAGGTTCGTGCTCGGATCGTGAGCGTGACGGGCGGAGATGATGCGGGGTGGCGCGTGGCACCGGTACCTGTCTTCGGTACCAACATTTCAAGTTTATGTGTGGAGAGTTAAACCAGAAAAAATTAATATATTAATTTTTCAAAAGTAGACCATGCTATTATTAATTTAGTGGACTCTTTCTTTATAAACCTTGATAACTGTACATGAATAAATCACAACGACTCTTTCTTTATAAACCTTGATAACTGTACATGAATAAATCACAACCGATTATCATAGTTGTATCTTACCAAATCACCACTATTAGATCTTTATAACTGTACCTCAATAGATCACGATCGTAGATCATCATAACTATACCTAAATTGACCATAATTGATAGATTTTCATAATTACACCTAAACATATCACAACCAATAAGATCTTCATAATTGTACCTAAACATCATTTAGTCATTTATCTAGTGGACCTTTATTATTACTGGACCACAACCAATAGATCTTGACAATTAGAGCTAAATATCAACCGCCACTGATCCGGTGTTTCTTAATCAATGGCCCACAACTAATAGATATAAATAATTATGTACATCATAAAAAACTTACCTGAGCTTTAATTCTACATATTAATTTAATAAAAAGGACCCATGATTTGAACCATAACTCCGCATGTTGATATAATATAACATACAAAAGGTTAGCTAATTGTGATCCGATCTTTAATTCCAAATGATCAAATGTCATATACAAATAATCTATCGGCTTCGTATACACAACCGAGCATATAAAAAGCTTTTTAGTCCCACATGTGAAGTCCAACAAGCTTTGGGGCGACTCCTAAAATTTTTGAGAAGAGAAACGGCGAGGCAAATGACTTAATTTCCTAGGTTTTGATGATTTCAAATCATATGGAGTATAAGAAAAAACGTACTATAAAGATGGGTGTGCCAAAGGGATGGAAAATAGGCTAGGTGCTTAAAATGCTTAGTCTATCCTTTGCCTCAAATCTCTCACCATAGAAATCCCTAAGCCTTTGCTTTGTCTATGACTCAGAGTATTCGGATTTGGGTCGGAAGTCTCCGGGACCTTGATTAGAGTTTCTGCTAAGTGTTGGTCTCGACACTCTGAATGAGTTTCCAGGCGTGGAAGTGCTTCTAGAGTTTTTGTTTCTTCCTCCTGGATTATTCGGATTCCTTCTCAGATACTCCAGAAAAATCTCTGTCTGGTTCCTAGAAACTCTAGCATTTTTGCTAGATACTCTGGGCAGAAGTCTGTCCAAAGTGACTGCGTGTTAGTCCCGTGATATCCAGATTTATTCCTAGATACTTTGAAAAAATCTCTGTCAGGCTCCCGGATCTGTCATTTTTGTCGGATACCCCGAACGAAGACTTGGCTGAAGTAATTAAGTGTGATCACCAGTTCTCTCCTTTGCATTAGAGGAGTCTCTGTGTTCCATCCTGAGTCGAGTCTCCTACGTTTGGCGTGTCTGGCCAGCTGATTCCAGGTGAGAATATAGCCGTTCTTTGAAACCTGGATGCTCCAGGTAGTTGATTTCTGCATCCAACTGCTAGTTTTTCTAAGTGGACTATTTATATCTCCACTCTCTCATCCAAGCACAACCTTTTGTTACTTCAATTTCTGCACTTGAGAGGGATTTTCCCACCTTCCTCAGGTCCAATCTTTTGATTCTTATGAGCAGAATCTAGAGTGAGAGATTGAGATTGATTGAGCACTATAGCATCATCCTGACTATTAGTCTTGGTGATTTGGTCTATTTGACAGCTAGGAGTCCTTGAGAGCTCCTAAGCAAGTTGTCGTGAGCCTCAAGAAGTTTGTGAGACCAAGGTCTGCCTCCCTTAAGGAAAGGATCAACAAGAAGAAATGGAAGAGTCACTTCGTGCACCTTCTCAAGTAGTAGGCTTGAAAGATAGCTGACTTTGTCTTTGTGGCTGAGTCCCTCAATGAAGACGTAGGAGTTTATCTTGCACCATATCACCATCTTTGGTTCCATATGAGTTTATCTTGCTTCTCTTAGCACATAGGTATTTTTGGTGCATTTTTGCCCCATCTGTCTAAATGCTAAATTGCACCTTGCTTCAACCACATCCAATTGTTGATTTGTGTGTTTGAATGTTATCGAAATGGATGTGAGTAAAACCACTAAGGATCCTCTAGACTTGTTTTCCCTAAACCTCATCTAAAGTTCATCTTCTTTAAAAGAACATGGATTCTGAAATCTTCATCGTCGATACTCCAAACCCCCCTTGCCAGAGTATCCAGCAATCAAGCAATGGATTTACGCCTAAGCCCTGGAGTTAGTCTCAGATACTCCGAGAGATTCCTTGTTGTGTACTTCCTAGAGATTCCTTGTTGTGTACTTCCCGAATACTCTGGATCCAATTTTGAAGTCTCCAGGTGTGTGTTAGCTATGTGTCACCGGAATCCTTACATACATTCTGACTATTTGCAATTTTATGTTCTTTAAGATACTCCAGAAGTGTTCCCCGAGTCTCCGGGCGGTTATCAGAGATGTCCTAAAGGGCAAGTTAGGGGTTGCTTTTCTCTCACCTCCTGACTTATTCCCCAACTCATCCCAAGTGCTCTTCACCCTAGTCATCACCAACCATTAACACCTCGGCGAATTGGGCCTCCTCGACCCTCACCGAAGCTCCTCCACCGTGACATCATCTTCTCCTTCCTTGGAAGAGATAGGGCGAAGCGATCACCTCCCGGGTTCAAATTGGTCAGATACATAGGGTAATAGATTGTTGGCCTGCAAGTGCACATGATCAATTGTAGTATTTTCGATGAGAAAGAGTCGAACCCACGGGAGGCGGTGATTCATCTCACTTGGACCAAAATCTAAAATCACAATAAAAATATTAAAAAGCAACCATCGAGATATACGACTACCTTCCTCAAATTGTCGTGGACCTCTAGGATTCAATACACAATTAAAAGCAACAATTACTTGAGTTAAGAAAGTAAAAATATTTTTAGAAGAAATAAAAATAGAAATAAACAAATACTAAAAGTGCTAAGAGAGGTGTTCTAATAGCTAAAAATGAGGCTTGAGGTATATAGGTTCACTAGTAGCAATTCTCAAGCAAATAATAGAGATTATGCTATACAAAAGTACCAACTATGAATTTGCAAGAATTAAATGTGAGGCTAGTATTATTAGTGCCAAGCAGAAATAAATCTACCTCTTATCCAACCACCAATTAGGGGTGTATATTAAGATATGAGCCGAAACAATACTAATAAATTCGCTAGCAAATACAAGAGAGGACCACATGACTGGCTGCTCTACCCCATCCTTCACGCTTACTAAGTAATGTAATGCTAAGTTCCATGCATGGTCAATTGACGAGACAAAATCAAGTAAAAGTATTAAAGACAAAGAAAACAATTGGTTACGCTGAAGATGGATGTAATCATAATAACAATTTGATGGTGCCAATGATGGATGGCCATCACACATAAATAAAGAATGCTACATAGCTACTACTATACACCTCGTATCCTAGACGGACTACTCACACATCATGCAGTTCATAAAAAATAAATGATAGATTGATTTCATATGGAACATACTGATGAATCAAGCCAATCTGAAGGTTCCAATGAAGTAGATGAATTAAAAGAAGGGTCTAATCTATAAAGGCTTGTTGTGGGTGATGATCTATGGGGGTCAAGATGATGATGGTAATGGTGGAGATGAAAATTGTGGTTGTCGGAGGCCTCCGTCTTCTCTATCCCGAATGTTTCTCCCCTCGTTTCAATGTGAAGGCTTCTGTATATGAAGGCAAAACTCCGCACAGGTCTATTTGAAGGTGAAATAAATCTTCTCACAAAGAGGTGGCGGCGGCTGAGCCCTGGTGTGCCCAGGCGGCAAAAGAAGGCGGCAATTTGGGCCCCCCTAGGCCATCCCACCAAGGGTTGGCTCCCTCGGCTACCTCCTTTTGCACATAGTCTTTCCCCCCTAGAACATTCCTGAATACACTCAATTTTCTGTTTTTTGCAGTGTTCTCTGTCTATACAAAATAAATGGATAAAATAGGAAGTTTAGCGATTTATTAAATAATCTAAAAAATAATTAAAATATATAATGGAAATACAACAAAAATACATCATTAAAATCAGAATAATATGATGCATTTTTTATGTATCAGTAATCTTGCTCCCAATCTATTCCACATGCTCCTCCTTGTCAAATCCATTGGTCTTATGCGTCATCTCTGTCATTTTCATAGTCGGTAAATTTCTAGGGTTTGGGTTTGGGCTGTCTGCCTAGATACTCCAAAATTAGTCCGGATACTCCAACTTTTCAACTGGATACTCTAAATCTGACCCACCGGACAGACAATTCAATGCCTATAACTTTGAAACTCTTCGGCTCTTAATCGCTGATCCTTTGCATCAAGCTTCATGTGCACTTACCTCATGCTCTTATCTGCTACGTCATAGTGCATGCATGTCTGAAGCACCATAATGGGTCTGACTCTATTGCTGAGCACCACCTTGTGCGTGAGGAAAGAAGGAAGAAGGCAGTGGCCAAGGAGACAGTGGAGCCTCCGAACATGGATGATGAGGATCAGATTTCCATAGCTCAATGTCGAAGATCCGTGTGTTGGAAAGTAACAAATACTAGAGTCGATAATGAGCTGAGTTTAAAGACGATGTCTCGAGCCACTAGCAAGGCACGGGGTTCTAGTCAGGATGTGCCCCCCGTGCCCCTGAAAAGCTTATGCGGGGCCCCTAGAGAGCTCTTCCTAGTGAGGAGGAAAGGAGAAGGGAACAATGCAGCTAGCGGTGCCTCCAAGAAGGCATCTTCCTAGAGGGGAGCTTGTCTAGGGTAGTCATTCCCCCACCTTAGGACTTGATAGTGCTAAATATTCAATGCCCCTTGACAGGATAGGCTCAGAGAGAGGTGGAGGATTCCATGTCTATGAATAAGTGCAAATATCAGAAGAGACCCCACACCCTGATGCAACAGAACATCTATGAGTCTATCTATCTCTAATTAGAGAAACTGATGATTCACCCGAGATCAATTTACTAGAGATACATCAGGGACAATTCTCGCAAGTTTCTAGAGGTTTGTGAAGCTTGCAAGGAGAAGGGGTAAATCACTTAATGGAAATCAAGTATGACTAGAGCGATGAGACTATCTTACAGTTTTACGCCACGCTTTACATTGAAAAGGATGATACTAGAACTCTCCACTAGATGACCAATGGAAAGAATTACCAGTCAAACTTCAATGAATTTGCTAGGATTTTGGGGATCTCGGGAGTCGAGGACACGGAGTCCACTAGGATACACATAGCTGACTCTATCCCACCAGAGGGATTGCTTGCCTATACATGAAGGGCACATTGGGGGTTCATGGACACATCAGCAAGCTTCAACCACTATATGCTACTTGTAACAACCTATTCAGACACACCATGGCTTCTAAGGCCGGGGATGCAGTATCAGGGGAGAAACCTTAATTAATATCATACACCAATTAGACATTGGGCGGGGTAGTGGTTGCGAGGTATATGTATATGATGTTCGAGGCATATCTAGTTATGGCTTCGCCCTCATGCTTCCTTAAATAGTGAGCCTTTGCATTGTTGTCTAGCCAATTGCTTAGAAACTATTAATTACTTATTCTCTAGTTTCGCATCTTTTAATTCATGTTTTTAGTTTATATGTTTGCTAATTGTGTATTTTTAGTTTATCTCATTATCTTTTCCTCGTTACAGTAAAAGAGAATAGTCAATAGATTATTTTTGAATTACGATTTGAGTGTATACGCAACTATTCTTGGTGACAAGTTTAGTTGTGAAAAAGGAGGAACATTTGACCTTTGCTCCTTCGGTTTGATAAAACCTTAGGAGAATGCTTCTATCAAAAGGTAGTACGGTGATCCGTGAACTTGCGGTCATCACAACCAGCGGTCGCGGAGACCAACAACACCCAGCAGTGGCTACAAAGCTACAGGTGCGTACATACGTGGTGTGATGAGGCACGGGTTAGGAAATCCCTGTAGCCTTGTTTTGTCAAATGCATCGTGGTTGTCCCCTCCTAGTTGCTTGTTTCTATGCTTCGATTTCAATTTGGATTCGCTTGGCTTACTTGTTTTGGTGATTTTGGTTAGCACATCGATGAAATTTATGCAGCTGTTCGATGAAGCGACGCTTGATGTGCTCGGGTCTAGCCATGTTTGGAAGAGCACCACGTGGTAGATGATGAGGCTAGATCTAGCCGCCGCCTAATCGAGCTCGCTCTAGTCCTCCGCCGCTGGGCATGCGGGTGGTCCTGTTCCACTCGGACCACCATCGGCCGGAGAAAGGGCCAACCTTGTTCTTTTTTTTTATTTCTGTAATTAAAATCACAGACTGTTCTAAAAGTTGAATTATCCGTGAATGTAATTTTTGTAGACGGTTCTAATAGCTGTTTGTGATAAGGTAATATTATCACTAACCTTTGTTCACATACTGTTAAAAAAGGTAATAACCATTTCGGTTTTGATGGGTCGGTAGTAGGTTCAGAGAAACTTACTAGTGTTATATGGATAGTTTGTCCGGTCCTGTCTCTCTTCTTACTTAGTGGGCTTCCTTAATCCATTTAACCACACATAGCCCATTGTTCTTCTTGGGCTCTATTTCCAATATGTGTTTTTTCTAATAGAAAATCAGGGAGTTGATCCCCAGTTTCATTACTCAAATGAAACCTGTGAACAGGTCTAAACGTTTCCAGTATGTGTTATTCCTTCTTTCTTTCACTTCTTTCTTCGGACCATCATCAACAATTGCTTGATGAGAAACCTAGCTGGGAATGAGTGATCAGGGCAGGAGAACGGTACTAATTGGCTCCTTTTTGCAAGCTGAAATGTGCACGCTTCAGGTGGTGGTCGTCGATTGATTTATCAGCACACTGTACAGGATCATGTCAGTTCGCGCTGATAGAGAAGACATCTAGTACAATCAAATGAAGAAACTGGTAACCCATCCTGTGTTACAGGAGTGTTTGGTTGATCAGAATTTTTTGAAATTAGTTCAATCCCAAGGATTAGTTTCCGATTAAATTTCACGTGGTTTCACTTAGAAATAATGCAAGGACTAACACTAATTTGATTCCAAAACTACGCAGTAGACTAAATGTTGCGTCTACATGATTACTACTAGCAATTAACAAACTAAAAACTAGTACTCCCTAGACCAAAAATACATTTGCTAACTATATTAGATTTGACATAAAATCACAAAAGATCATAAAGATTGACTTTCCTTACTACGAACTGGAGGGAGAGTTGGCGACGCGAGCGTTTGAAGTTGATGGAGATGTGAAGACGTGATGATAGCAGCTATGTGTTGCACTTCCCAGAAACTTGATCGCGCAGCTATTCTTACCGGGGAAAATCTGGAGACTACTACTTGCCCTCAGCTTGCTGCACGACAGGCAAAGGGGCGGCGAGACTCGGAGAAAGTGAGCACAGCGGGAGAGATTGGTCTTAGGTGTTTCTTTGGTGTGTTGTCTACCGATAGGTCCACCTCCCTATATAGAGGTCATGTCGTAACAACCCACTAACAACACTTAGCACAATTTGCCTATATCCCAGGAACCGCCTCCTGAGATATCTCTACCACGCCCAACAGGCGCTAACTACACGTGAGCATGCATTTTTATCCATCATTGAGGCGCAAGACGGTTGTGGTATGGATAAGGTGAAAATGCACACGACAAAAGGAGATGTGCACTTATTACACTACGTTCACTTAAACACGAATAAAGTGAAACGCGAGCGAGCGCACGCTTGTGTGATCTACACATAGCATTTTTCCTTCTTGCGATCTCATTTAGAAAGACCATGTGGCCATTCCTTATATGTTGATTTGCACCTAGGTCAATTGGCAAAGTAAGATTTTAGTTTTACCATGCAAATTCTGCACACACCTCTTTGACTACCTCCTTTGAATAACATGTCAAGGCCCATTTATTCCAACAACCAAACCCAAGAGAATTCGGATATAGCAAAATATTTTAGATAAAGTTTAACATATCTACATTTTTTTCTTGAATGAGGTCTTGGTAACCATGATTTGGTACCATTTACTTATGTCTCCTCTAGAAACCTCCCCTCTACTATAGTTGAGAGCGGTGAGCCAAAGACGGCTTCCACACCCCCGGCTTCAGCCGGCTGAATCGCCACTCCCCTCCCACTCTGATGGCCTCGTCGGTGTTGAGAGGGGAGGGAATCGCGATGCGGTCTATCGGAGTTGGATAGTGTGGGCTAGGGATAGGTTAGTTTCGCTAGGGTTTGGCTTGTCCAACATTTCGGCCATGATAGTGGTGGCGGTGTCCACCAATAAGCTTCCTTCAGCTCTGTCTCCGGTCATCTTGATGCTGGTCAAAGGAAATAATTTTTTTCCTAAAAGCTATATCTTTGATGTGGCGTTGCCTTCTTCCTTGGTCGGCTACAAATCTGGGAGGTATGCCTTTGTTGCTTGGATTTAGATCTAGGCGATCCATCAGTTTGTTCCCTGCTAGTGGATTGGAGATTTGCAAGACATCGGCTTGTAGACGACACTGGTTGTGCCAACTCGGCTTCCTCTGGGTGGTGACACTGGTTGTGCTTGCAGTGGCTTATCATCGTCTTCATTGACTTACTTTCTCATGGGTCAGTTGTTGCAATGTTTCAACTCTTGGGGTGCCTCTTCCGCTTTCTCTGGTGCATCAGCTGCCTTGGTTCCCGATTGTGGAATGTATAACATGACGCAAACAACCTGTGTAGTTTTCACTTTAATTTTAAGCTTTTCTAGTGTTGTTTCTGCAAATGTACCATCTAATGTTCTTTCGTACTATTATAATCATGGTACTTTCCACAAACAAATAATCCATAGGTTGAATTGAAAACTAAATATTCACAACATTCTTTTTGAAACTAGTAGGGTGTGCCACGCAATTGCATGGAAAATATTTTTAATTATTTAAAAATTTAATTCACATAAGCATATATAGAAGGACCTAGGGTATGGACTAGAGGGGGTGAATATGAGATTAACAAAGTTTTGTCCCAAAATTGAATTATACACAAGTAACCTAAATCACGAGCATCCCTAAATAAAACCTAGAATGCCAGTGAACAAAACTTACTACGAGCAAGAACTAAACTAAGCACAAATGTAGAAAAACTGTAAACGAGATAGGGAAAGAGATAACCAAGAGGAGACACAAAGATTTGTTCTCAAAGTTTGGATTCTTGGTGGAACCCTACGTTTCTATTTTGGAAGCTTGATCCAACGATCGAAACCGGCACCCAAATGTGCTCTTGCCTCAAAAGGCTTATCGATGCGAAGCCTCCTTTCTCTCATGGTAGCTCTTCACCTTACGGCAGGTGAGCTCCAAACCATCACAAACTCGACGGAGATGCTTCACACTTCTTCTTGAAGCCTCCCAACAACTCATAGCTGCCTAGGAAATGCCAATCTCTAAGAGTAATAGGCTTAAATCGCTTCAACTTAAAGATGAACTCTTGCTTGGTGCTCAACTAACGCTCAATCTCTCTCTTAAAGATTTTCTCACAAATGATGGAGCTTTGGCTTGAGGAACTATCAGAGAAGGCTTAGGAGAGTAGAGAATAAATCTTGCAAAGAGTTATTCGTGCAAAGAGGCTCGGGGGTGTATATAATCAATCTTTCAAAAGTTAGCTATTATTCAAATAGCAGAAGAACTCAAAGGTACTAACTTTGAACTCAGAGGTTCCGACATTTTGAACAAACAGCCGATAGAAACTCGAAGGTTCTGACTTTCAGAGCACAGTGAACAAAAGCGAATGTCGAAAGTTCCGACATGGAACTGAAACCTTCCACTATTTTGAATAGCCTTTAAAAGGCATTAGCAGAATAGATTCCCCGGAGGCTTTGGCATTGCAATCGGGACTTCCAAGATTTCAAAGGACCTTTGACGAGGTGGAGCTGAACACAAATTTGGAGGTTTCAAAAACAAACTTAGACATTCCGAGATTTCAAAGGAAGTCCAGAATAAAACTTAGAGCATCCGTAAAACTTCTAGCTGCTCTGATTTTAGAGCACTCAAGACTTAGGCAACTCCAAAACCGAAACTCGGGGTTCCGAGCAAACCTCGGATGTTTCGACGTCTAGAAATTTAGACAGGAAGGGCAACTCGGAGGCTCCGAGTCCCCTAACTCCACACAAAGAACTCGGGAGATTCCAACATGAATCTCGGAGGTCCCAACTTTTGCTTAAAATGCGTATAGAGGTTTAAAAGCCCTTTTTGGATTTGGAAATTGGTTTTCAGTTGAGCATTAGCAAAACACTCTCACCAGGTTTCAGATTTCAGCCCATCTTAATAGTATGGTTTGCTCTAAAATCAATGTGATTTCACGAACCACTAAAAGAGCTATAAAATGTCCTTAAACTTCATTTGTTCATGCCGTCCCTCCTTAGAACTTTCTAGGTGTCACCTACGCTAGTTAAAACACTCCTTCATTGGACTAACTTAGGGGGTCAACATACACTTTGAATATACTATTATGCTATTTGAAATAACAGTAAGTTACCACCAGTTATGCTGATTGCACATAATATTAGATCAATACACAAGTAAAGTTCGAATCACATGCCAGCTAGTCGGTAGTTTGTACATGTGTTGGCAGGTCGTTCGTACATGACCTCAACACGCGAAATTAAAGTTTATATTGCTAGCCGATTGGTCTTATGTACATGATATTAGATTAAGATGCAAAATTAGTCGAGCTCACTAAATCTAGAAATACAGAAGTATATCAAGACATACGCTTCATCATTTGTACTAAGCCAATAGGTTATTTGTACGTGATATTAGATCAATTGGAATTAAAGCTCGGATCGCGAATAGCCGATTGCTCATACGTTATATTAGATCAATACGCGAAGCTAAATTTGAAATCGCCGTGATATTAGACTAGTATGCAGATTTAAAACTCAGGTAACTTTTTAATGAGGTATAAAATTAGGAATATCTATCATTTGTGGGCCATTGATAATTAAGATACACCAGATTAATGTCAGATAATATTTATGTAGAGTTATAAAGATCTATCGGTCGTGGTCAATTAATAATAAATGTGCACCAAATCAATGACCACATGGTGTTTACGTGCAGTTATAAAAGTTTATCGATTGTGATCTATTTAGGTACAATTATAATTAGCTATCAGCAGTGATATTTGAGGTATAGTTATGAAGATCTAATGATTGTGATTTGGTTAGGTACAGTTATGATGAAGACTTATCGGCTGTGATTTATTTAGGTACGATTATGAAGATGTATCGATCGTTGTACATTAATAAAAGATGGTTCACCAAATTAATGATCAGATATTTTATTTTTTAAAATAAAAATTCTAACATTTGTACCTTTTTTCTGATTAACCAGTTATATACTAAGTATATGATAGATAGATGGCCACTTTATTTTTAATAAAGCCTACGTGCTACTCTCTTGACCTCCTGTCTGTCGATGGACAAAACAGGACCAATCCTTGTGATTAGAATTGTTCATCCGCTTCGCTGCGTCTCAAAATACATGCATATTTAGCTATAGACCCGATGCGTAGTAGTGTCACAGCAAATATATAATGGCATCTTAGAATTTCTGACTAAACTAAAATCTATTGAACATGTAAATGATAAAAAAAGTAGAAGTGAAATCAACAATAAATTATGAAAAATATTAGGCAAATTATGTCTGCGCGAATGAAAAATAAAGATAGCGTTGAGATCAATATCCCACAACACATTGGGTGCATGCATTCTATAAGTCTTGAATAATAAACTCGTTTCCATGTACATGTGCTATATTACCATAAACATTTTTTTGTAGTATTTATCCAAGCATGCAAGGTCCCACCTAGCAGCCTCTTACGTGCAAGCAATTGTCCCATTAACCAAATAGATGTGGAAAAGCAAAACAAAATTCAATAAAAGTTTGTGCCACATGTTAGACAATGATTGGCTAAAGTGAAAAGAGATGGTCTCCAATGGCTTGCTTTTAACCTCCTGTACAGGTGGTAGGAGATTCAACCAACGACCTAAATCACCACTATGCGCTACCTGTGAGTCGTGACCTATAGAAAGAAACACAGGACTATCCTGTTTTTTCAGCTCCCAAGATATGATTGACATTAGCAGAGGCTACGTACTGTTCACTACAAGCCAAACCTGTTGCTTTGGTCCATCCGTTGGCTTACGCTTAGCAGGTATCTCATGTAATCACCCCGTAAATATCTCCAGCCTAGCCTCCGTTCGGCCGTTTTTGTTATGTTTAGCAGATGGCAGCCTGCTCAAGCTACGTGAATTGACTCGACTGCGCGACCCCAAACAAAACGAGACACAAGATGGGGCGGCTTGATTGGCCTAGGACGTCTCAGCTCTGAAGTAGTAGTAGATGGAACAGCAGGCGAATTTCTTCAAGCAGAAGGCATACAAGCAAAGAACGAAATGTTTATCATTTTCATGCTCGTCGCTTCCTAGATCCTCACTAAGGCGATAAATCGATCCACAATTGGTCCTTGCTGTTAGAAATGTGCTCTAATGGCAATTATAGAGATGATCATATTTTATTGTATTCATAATTTATTAAGTATTTCTTGAATAATATCATTTGTCTTGATTAGCAAGTGTGTGACTTATTTGTGAAACTCCGTACTAAGTTTGAATGATTATTCTAAATTGGTCGTTAGCCAAAAGTCATATGAGAACACATATGAATAATAGACTAGCATATATAATAGTTGACGACCATGTTTCATAGGTCATGGACATAGAGATGTCGAACTAATTATATGAGCACACGTTAGGGAACATGAGGTTGGACTGACCCAATTTGAGTCACTATAGGAACATCATTTTAGTTATTATCAGTAGATCACATGCAATGTATATGCTATGTCATTAGACCTGAGATCGTCGTATGTGCTTGAGATGTGTAATGACTTACTTAAGGGTTGCCAAACGCTACTCCGTAACTGGGTAGTTATAAAGATTACTTTCTTGTTTGTCATGAAGCATGCTGCGAGGCATGGTCAATCGAGATGGGATTTGTTCCTCTTTGTAATGAGAGAGATACCTCTGGACCCCTCGGGTGATCGGATCCAGAAATGCATGGATGTGCAACTTAAGGTTAAAGAGTTAACCTAGTAAAGGATTCCGAGACACGTGACCGAGAAAGAGCGTTCAAGCTCGAGCTTGAGCTTGACAAATATCGTGAGGCAAAGAGAGTTGCATATGTAACATTGTGAAGGTTCGTCCGATACGATCTTTATGTGCGTTTGGGAGTTGGCACGTCCTACTAGGGGGCCGCTACTAATTAGTGACCGAGTATGAGTACTCGGGTCATGTCTAAACGTGCGTGAACCTATAGGGTCGCACACTTAAGGGGCTGAAGCCTAATTCGGATTAGGATCCGAGTTAGACTGGGCATTGAGTCTTAATGGGCCTCTAACATAGAAACTCATTATGAGGACTTCTATATAAAGAGAGGGAACGGATGTTTTAGAGTTAGCCAATTTAAAATCCTCGAAACCCAGCCGTCTCTCCTCCCACGCCCTAAGTTGCTTGCTCGAATCTAGCAATCAGGGCGAGCGACGTTTCTCCCTGAATGTGTGAATACCTTAGAGGCGTTGCGGCTGTGACGCTTGGACGTACTGTTCGAGGGAACCGCGAGAAGAAGAAGATAGTATGACTACAGCTGCTTTCGCTACATCGAGTCTACATCCACTATGGTTCTGGGCGTCAAGTGATAAACTCATCGTGCACATGAACATTTCTTAGGGATTACAGGTTTTGGTCATTTTTATTTTACTTTTTGCGTTCGCTGTCAACTGAGAGTTTATCCTGGAGAAGCGCTATCATTGAGCCAAGAAAACTAATGGGAAAATGGGGAGAAGTAGCACCGTTGACTTGCTGGGTAAGCGGGCAACCGAGCGAAGTTTCAGAGAAAGCGTGAGAAACAGTAACCATCTCTCGCAAAAAATAAAAACCACTAACCCTCGTGCTTATCCGTCAATTAATCGAAGTGAACAGGCTGCAGGAAGCCAGGGATGCACACAGAATGATATCTGCAGTTCGTGAGATATATTTGCAAAAATCTGAACTAATTTCAACGTCTCCGGTCTTACATATGGCATCAGATATGGACATGTGGTCAAAATGCACAGCGATGCTAGTTTGTTATGTCTGACAGGAACAGATTGATCAATACGTGTATATCAGCTATCTCATCAGTCGGGTCTAGTTTTTGTATTGATTTCTTGACGATTCCGAAAAAAAAGTGTAAGAAGGCACGCGAATAGTGTAATCGTTTGCGTGCACGTACTTTGTGTTCCACCGGGAATGGCCTGTGCTTAGAATTCAGAAATGTTCGTCTCGTAGGCTAATTAAGGAGAATTTTATCCTACTTACCTATTTCCTTTTGTTCATCAAGTGGATCCATACTAAGATAAGTAGATAACCAATGTTTATGCATCCTGTGCAGCCACAGGTCTTCTTTAAGTCGCCTCATGTTGATACAAGTTAACTGATACATACTGCTTTACGGGCCTTAGGACAAACCTTCAGAAAAGCTTGGTGGCTCCCATCTGTTGTGGCAACATTGATCTCCACGACGTGCTTCACTCCTTCCCGGCTGCCCTCACAACGTTCCCCATGACATATTTAGGCCTGCCACTATCGGTTAAGGGCCTCAAGCGCATTCACTTCCAACCACTCGAGGACAAGATCGCCGCTCGACTTCTACCTTGGCAAGGGAGACACTTCACTTTGGCCGGCCGGACCGTCTTGGTTAAATCTGTCCTAACCTCGCAAGTCATCTACCACCTGACGTCACTCCCGCTGCCCCCCGGAGTCTCAAAAGCCATCATCAAATTTGAGAGGAATTTCCTTTGGACGGGTAAGGACAAAACCACAGGAGCTAGCTGTAAGGTTAACTGGGATCTCGTCTGCCGCCCGCGCCACCTCGGCGGCCTTGGCATTTTGAGCTTGCAAAAATTCGCTAGGGCCCTTCGTCTCCGATGGCCTTGGTTCACTTGGACAGATCCGGGAAGGGCATGGGTGGGCTCTGAAAACCCTTGCGACGATGAGGATATGAACCTGTTTCACGCGGCAACCATGGTCACGATCGGTGACGGTCAGAAAGCGAACTTTTGGGACTCCTCCTGGCTCGATGGGCTTAGGCCGCGGGATGTGGCCTCTCTCCTTTTCGACAAGTCAAAATCAAAAAAATGGTCGGTGAAGAGAGCATTAGAGAACAATGCCTGGATCGACAGCATTGACATGCATGATGGCCTAACAGTTGAATGCATCCAACAATTCTATAACCTGTGGGCGAGGCTAGCTAACTACCACCTCATTCCTGGCGAGCCGGATACGATTCGATGGAAGTTCACTGCGTCGGGTGAGTATTCTTCCTCTTCGGCCTACAAGGCACAATTCCTCGGCTTGACTTCCACAAACATGATTCCCGCCGTCTGGAAGCCGTGGGCGCCTCCTAAGTGCAAGTTCTTTGCGTGGCTTGTCATCCAAGACCGGGTTTGGACGGCTGATAGGCTACAGAGGAGGGGTTGGCCAAACTGCGGGGTCTGTAAACTTTGCAACTCCAACCCGGAGACTGCGGCGCATCTTCTTTTCAAGTGCAGATACTCCCGCCGCATGTGGACGGATGTTGCATCATGGTTGGGCCTACACGACTTCCACCCTGATTCTTGGAACCAGGATGCCTCCGTCAGCTCATGGTGGATTGAGGCCACCACCGCCCCGGGCCTCAGGAGAAAGGCCATTGCCTCCGTGATCATGCTTGTCTCTTCCGAGCTTTGGAATGAGAGAAACGGCCGGGTCTTTCGCAACACCTACACCCTTCCGAGCAGGCTACTGGAGAAAATAAAGCAAGAAGCGCGTCTTTGGGTTTTGGCAGGTGCAAAACATCTTGGAGCAATCATGCCAGACGAGTAGTCCGTTTCGGCCTTTTTTTGTCTCAAGCTGGCACCCCGGCCATGTGGGGTGGCCGTTGATGTTAATCTCATACTCAGACTCACACTCTGTTGGTCTCTTTCTTCTTAATTAATGAAATGGGGCAAATCTTTTGCCACCTCTTCAAAAAATACATACTGCTTTACTGTTTTTGCAGGGAAAAGAAGTGCAGTGATCCCAAGATCCCAATCCAACAAGTTCCACAGGAAAAAAAATTGCAGTCACTACACTGACAACTAAGCAAGATAGCAACCAACACAAACCAGAGCGCGATGGATCAAGCGTTGGTGATGACTTCCGGCCGGGCCTAAAGGAAATCATCTAAGACAAGTTCATAGGTACAATGAAGTACAACTCCCTATCCACACGTAAACCTGGGACTTGGGCCGGGCCGTGCCGGCACGGCACGGACCCGTCGGACCTCGGGCCGAGTCGGGCCGTGCCTGGCCGAGCCCGGCAAGCCTACTGTGTCGTGCCGTGCCGTGCCAACGGCCGGACGGAGGCGCCGAAACCCGGCCCACGGCACGCTGGGCCGCCATTGGGTCGTGCCGGCACGGGCACGGCCCAAGCCAAGGAAGGCGGCAACGGCGAGGGCACGGCGGAGTGGGGGAGCCGGGTGACGAGGCGGCGAGCGGGCGGCGGCGCGAGGCGCGAGGGGTGGTGCAGCGAGGGAGCGGCGGCGCGGGTGGAGGAGGAGGAGGGCGGCGGCGAGGGTGGAGGCGAGGGTGGAGGAGGAGGAGGAGGGAGGCGGGGAGGGGGCGGCGGGCGGGTGGAGGAGGAGGAGGAGGTAGGCGGCGAGGAGGCGGCGCGGGACAGAGGAGGGCGTTGGCGCGGCGCGGGTGGAGGAGCCGAGGAGCAGGAGAGGCCGAGAGGGGGGCCGGGCGGCGCACGGGTAAACCAGAAAAGAGAAGGGATGAGGGAAGAAAAGGAAAAAAAGAGAAAAATGGATAAGGAAGTAAAGAGAGAAGAGAAAAAAGAAAAAATAAAGAAGAGGGAAGAAAAAAGAAAATGAAAGGAAGTAAAGAGAGAAGAGAAAAAAAGAAAAAATAAAGAAGAGGGAAGAAAATGAAAATAAAGAGGAAAGGAAGTAAAGAGAAAAAAGAAAAAAAGAAAAATAACGGAGGAATTTGTATCGTCGGGTCACAGGCTCACAGTACACCAGTATTGGGGTAAATCAGTGTAATTTTATTATTGATAAAATACTGATACAATGTTACTACCTCGTTAAAAACCTTACACCCCATTGTGGGGTTCCCCTGTAAGAAAAAGAGTACAGTAACTACACTGAGATACATATATGAACTACTCGACGTCGACGATGTCGAGATCGGCTAATGCCCCCAGGATCTCAGGATCCTCTAGCTGATGTTGTTGTCTTTTATCCGCGTTGTTCCAATCCTTGAGGCATGTGATTGCTTCCATCGTCTCGGGCATGAGGGACGGCCTTCTTTCTTCAATTATTCTCCCAATCATGCTGAAAGTTGCCTCGGAAGAGACAGTCGATACCAGAACAAGTAGAACATCCCGTGCAAAATAGGATAAGAGAGGAAATATTTGCGCAGCATTCTTCCACCATAAAAGCAGGTCAACATCCTTCCCGTTGGCAAGTTCACCATCTGTGGCTTCAAAATTATGGTCGAGGTAGTAGTTGAGTTGTGCAATAGGATTCTAGTTGGTGGTGGACGACTGAGTTGATGTAGAACTGGAATCCTGGGGCTTCTCCCTCTTCCATAGATGTGCCGTCGCGCTTCCCTTACTATGCCGTGTCTCTTCTAACCTCATGCCACCCGAGACACCGTGCTTGTCGCTGTACAAGCGGAACACTCGAAAGAGTTCCTGTTTCACATATTCAAAAGCTTCGGAATAGTCCAATCCGATTGCCTCACCTATTCCATTCATAGATTCTTGCAAAGCTTGTAACTTCCTGCAGGGATCAAAAATGGTGGCAAAGCAATATGCGTGCGATATGGATTCAAAGTATTTAATAAATTTCTTCTCCATTGGTGCAACAACATGTCTTAAATATTGATGGTTCCTATATTTGTTTAATGATTCCGCCATTAGCCAAATATACTCTATAACTAGACAGGAGGTAGGATAGTAAACACCTGATAGAATTTTACTTGATTTATAGAAAGGCTTAAGAAAACACAAAATTCATTAGCAATTGTCCAATCAGTGGGTGTAAGCACGATACCTCCATCTTCAGAATTGGCATTAACAAAGACAGTCAACAGATTTTTGTATCCGTCTAGTTTCTTTAGCATCATATACGTCGAGTTCCACCTCACCTTCATGTCAAGACTGAATTTTCTTGGTTTCACTCCTTGAGCAATGCAATATTTGTTGAAGTTCCCTGACACTATTGTAGAACTTGAGAGATAACGAATAGCGGCACGTATATTGTTCAAATATAACCCAATTACTCGCATACCATCTTGCACAATAAGATTGATGATGTGACAAACGCACCTTTGGTGGACAACATATCCACCAATGTATGACCGCAGGTGGGGGGTGAAGATTTCCATAGCCCTCGTATTCGATGAAGCATTATCAAGTGTAATAAAAAAATCCTATCTTGAATATTAAATTCAGTAATTACGTTTAATATGCGCTCAACAATGGCCTCACCGGTGTGTGCCTCGTCGATCAACTTAAACCCGATTACCCTTTTATTTAAATTACATTCACCATCTATATAGTGGACAACAACACTAAGATACGAAGTTCTCTGATGAGAGGAAGTCCAAATATCAGAAGTTAATGCAAAAGAAAAGCTAACACTTTCGAAAGTTTTTTTAGTGCCGTTAGCTCCTTATTGTAGATCACTATAATATCACTTTTGGTTGTTCGTCTACTGGAATGCTGGTACTGTGGACAAAGGCCCCATTGTATCATTCGCTCAAAATTATCGCTCTCGCCCATCCTAATAGGCAAATCTTCTGATACTATATAACGTGCTATTTCGTCTCTAGCTACTTGGGGTTGGTAGAACCAATTACTTACAGAGCCGTCAGACGCGTAGCTCAGCTGGGTCTGCATCCCTCCTCCTTGGGTCTGCCCCAATTTTTGTAGGCACTTCTTGATGTGCCGGTTGAGATGCCCCGTCCCATTAGCCGAACCTGCAGTAAATTCTTTATGACAATAATTGCATGTCGCACTTACTAATCTTACATCGTCTTGCATTGCAATCCTCCTCGTCATGTGGGCCCAGCATGTCGCCTTCGTACTTCTCGAGGAGCCACTGACGTCTTCGGCGGCAATTGTAGGCACGGAGCCAGGGGTAGCATGCGGTGGGCTTTCCCCGGCTCCGGCGTCTTCATAGCCCTTAAGACCATCCATGTGCTGGTCTTTCATGCCGTAGTCTCCCATACTGGGGGAGAGTAGGCGAGGATTGACCTCATCGTCCCCCATTGGAGGAACATGGTGCGGCGGCGTCATGCCGCCAAGCGAGGATCGACCCCGTTGTGACGCCGTAGGAGGAATGGGAGAGCGGCGTTGGCGTGCCACCTCCGCCTTCTTCTTCTTTCCACGGGAGAACATGGTGAGAAAATGAGAAGAACTATAAAGATTTATGTGCTCTTTCCTCTTTGTGCTCCCTGGAAATCTTCTTATATAGACTCACCCCTGCCTGTTTATCCCGAATCCGACGCGCCCTCTCTCCCCTAATCCCCTGTCCCTCATTTCTCAAAGGTGTCTCTCGCCAACAGGGCTTGCTGCTCCCTTTTTTGTGCTGCCATCTGTACTCCCTTCCACGTGTCATGCATCTGTTGGATGTCCTTTCTTTCTTAACCCCCCCTCCCCGTGCAGGCCCCTAGTCTCATCTCCCATCTCCCAATCCCTCTCCCTCCCGTGCCCGCGCGCCCCGTCCCATCTCCCATCTCTCTCCCTCCCGTGCCTGCCGATCTCTCTCCCTCCCGTCCTGTGCCTGCACGTAGGCCACCCCGTGGCCCCCCGTCCCATCTCCCTTTACGCCCGTGCCCGTGCACAGGAGGCACCGCGGCAGGCCCCCGCTCTCCCTCCCGCCGCGTGGCGCGCCCCCCGCTCTCCCTCCCAAGTCCCACCACGCCGGCGCGCCCCCCTCAGCCCTGCTGCCGCCCGGCCCCCCGCTCGCCCCCCTCTCTCTCCCTGCCACGCGTCCGGCCCCCCATCTCCCTCCCGCCACGTCCCCCGCTCTCCCTCCCGCCGCGCCCCGCCCCGGCCCGGCCCCGGTGCCGTCCCTCGGCCGCCCGGGCCACCGTGCCGCCGTGCCGCCCGGGGCATCCTCGTGCCGGGTGGGCCCGAGCATGGCCCAGGTGGCCGTGCTGTGCCGTGCCGCCCGCTGGGCCCAGATTTCAGGCCCGGCACGACCTGGCTGTTCGGGCCGTGCCGGCCCAGCCCGTTTTGGTCCGTGCCGTGCCGGCCGGGTCTCGGGCTGGCCCGAAAAAGCACGGCCCGGCTCCCAGCTTTATCCACAAGCCATCCATGAAATCCATTGGACTCTGATCATCAGATCAGACACACTTAATAAACAACTTAAGTAACCAGCCACGAATTTTACCCGCATTTACGGGTCAAATCACTAACCACACCAGTCCGTAAAAGATAAAAAGAATTATACAATTTACATCAATCCCTCTGCATCCTGAATACCTGACAATTTGGTCGTCTCTTAGTACGGTATTACGGCGTTTACCTCTCTATTTCCATGGGCTTTGTGCCATTGACCACGTCTCCGAAGCTACGCTTCGCGGCCTCGAGGTCGTCCTCGTCGTCGTGATTGTCGTCACCGATGCTGAACCGGCCGTCGCTGTCTCCATCGGCGCCGTGGCTTCCCTTCACCAGCGGCAGGTACTTCGGCTCCTCTGGGTATATCTTGCTGAGCTGGAGGTAGAACACGACGACGAACACCACGGTGCCGGTCAGGTACCAGCTGAACTGCAGGTTGACCAGTGACTTCGCGCGGTGGAGCGCCTCGTCGGTGCGGCACCGGACGACGTCGTGGCCCTCCTCGTGGTTGAGGAAGCAACCCTTAGGGATGAGCCCCGGCGTCCAGAGCATGACACCCATGACGATGAACCAGACGCCCTGGAACACGAGGCTCGCCGACCGCACCAGGCTCACGGCGAAGCTCCCAGGGCAGGGGATCCCCAGCAGCGTGGTGGCGAGCGTGACGGCGATGACCGTCTGCAGCAGCCAGTGGAACTGCCCCTCCACGCCCATGTGGTCCGCCGAGTGGAGGTGGAAGATGAGCAGCTGCTGCGCGAACGCGACCACGGCGACCAGCTGCGAGACAGCGTCCCGCATGACGGGCGCCCTCACCCTGTCCATGTGGATGGTAGCCGCGGCGAAGACGAGCAGCGCGAGTGAGATGGACGCGTGCTCGAAGTTGTGGAGGTGGTCCGAGGGGATGGTGCCATCGTCGTCGAACGGCTGGTGCTTCGCCGGGCCGATGACGAGCTCCATCAGGATGGACGTCGCCGTGCCGACGATTATAAGTATGAGCTCGAGGTGGCGGACGCCCCGGACCGGGAACCAGATCGGCGCCGCGTAGGAGCTGGGCCGCAGCACGAACAGCCGGATGTGGTTGAACAGCTGCCACAGGCCTATGAGGAGGAAGCCGGCGCCCGGCGCGACGTGGCCGACGAGGGTGCCCATGACTGGCTGCTCCGGCGGCGAGGAATCCGGGTTACAAACAGTGTGGCCGGGACGAGGGAAAATTAAAGTATTAGGAGGGGTTTGAAGTTTGAATGGTTGATGGGAATGTCGGGGGTTTTAAGAAGGTTTGGAGGGTCTGTCAAGAGTGTTCCCGGTGGTTTGGAAGGTTTGAAGAGTAACATTGCATTTGGACGAGGTTGTTTAGATCAGCAGTGATGTGTTTTTATTTGCGGTCTATGAAAATTTATTACCGTACTAATTTATTTTTTGCACAAATCAAAAAAGTCATATCTTTGATCATATTTTATATGTATATATTTTACCCTATAGAACACATTTATGAATTTTTTTAGATTTTCTCAAAACTTCTAAATATGATTTTATTCTTCAACAAATCGGTCTGTTAATAAAGTGCTCTCAATTTAAACAGTTCAGGATGTTAAGTGAGCTCAAAAATAGTTTTAAAAAAATAAGCCTAGTTTAGACAAGGAAGATAGACTATTTTCTTTGTTTTTTATTTTGTTTGCTTACTTAGTTGTTCTTTCGAATAGACCTGGGTTTTTTATTTCCATGTGATGCAACTTAAGTATTCTCTGCGAGCTGGTTAAGTATACAAAAGAATAAGATTGTGGTGAGATATTCGGGTGCTAGTAGCCCGTCATTTCCTTTTTCTCTTTAGGAGAAGGATAGGTTAAAATTTTCACTCCTCAAACGAAATGGAACAATTTAAATCGGACAAATTTATTGATCAAGCTTTAAATATTGTCAATTTATTTCGTGTGTCAAATAAATCAGCTGAATCTTATTGGGCATATGTTAGTATGTGACTGCATGTCGTATAGAACCCGGGATAGTGGCTGGACGACGGACATTTCGTTGGGTATTTCTGGGATTAAAGTCATTAAACCCTCCTGTCTAAAGTCCAAATAGGTCCTTAATTCGAACTATGACTTTTAAGCCCTTCTCGAAGTGATCATATTCACCGTGGAAAATGCCCAGCAGCACATCCATCGCTCAGAACAGGGCCGTGCGTGCTTCAGATCATTTTGGCACGACGATTAATTAAACTGGAGAAAAACTATAGGACGGTATACCGTCCGAAGCTAAACGAACGGGACATGGCTCTTCCGTCCGATCGTGTGTGAGGGAACGGCTGGATCACCTCTCTAGGTGGACCTCACACACATGCTAAACAGGACAGTATCTACTATCTATCTACTATATACTAAAAATAGAATACAGTAGAAAAAATAAAAATGTTAAAAATTCTCACTAAAACAAAACATTTTATCATTAATTTGGTGGATCATTTTATTATTAGTGAACCACAATGAATAGATCTTTATACTTATATCTAAACAAATCATGGCCGATAGATCTTCATAACTGTATCTAAAACATATCACAGCCGATAGATGATCATAATTGTACCTAAACAGATCTGATGATGGGTAGTACTACCACCATGGGCTCGTGGCTAGGCCCACGAGTTCATCACTAGGCCTCCATGGAGGAGCTGTGGCCCGAAGGCCTGATTCAAAGGAGGCGTGGACCGCAAGTCAGCGTATCCTTATCAAGATAAAGAAGCAACATTTGACGCGTCACCAAGGAGTCCAACTCGTATACTGCGAGGACTTGGGTTATGGTAACAAGGAGTCCGACTCGTGTACTACGAGGACTCATGACGAGATTATCGCCTTATTTCGCCAAGGAGTACCAGCCTCTCCAGGAGGGGACAAGCTTAATTGGATCGAAGAGCCCTAGTCGCCTAGTCGCCTTTAAGATCTTTAGCCCTAGCACCAACCTCGCCGAGTTCCCTACTCGTCGAGTTCCCCTTTGTAAGCCATACTCGCCGAGTTCCCTACTCGCCGAGTTCTCCCTGTACCTCATATTACCTATCAATCCAATCAAAGCAGGACGTAGGGCTATTACCCAACTCGGGGGCCTGAAGCTAGGTATATCGGTGTCGAAGTACCAAGCTGACCTAAGTTTCCGCCCCGTTACCGTACAAATACATGCTGTAGGAGTACCCCCCGTATACCATACATTGACAACTGGCGCCCACCGTGGGGCCCTTACGTCAGTTTGGATCTACTCCGACGACATTCACTGACGAGATGGCTTACACCGGCTTCAACGACAAGGATTTCTACGATGTCTCATCCGGGACTTACAACAGCTACGCTGACACTCCTCGTCACACAGCGGCTCGTCGACTTCAGCAACGCCTCGCGTCGCCGACTCACCCAGTGGCTCTCCGAGTCGTGTCTACTCCTCACGGCCGCTCGAGCTTCAACCCTTATGCTTCCGATCCACGCGATCTGCGGAGCAAGATCACCTTCAAGCGTGCCCAGCGCAGCCATGCGCCCCGACTAACGGATAACAGGCTCGATCACCACCAGGCCGAGTTGCATCCAGCCGACCTCCGGCGTCAGTTGAACAGAAAGCGTCTCCGCTCCCCTGCGAGACGTTACTATCAAGAGAACTCCCCACGCAGTAGTCAAGGGTCAAATATTCCCGAGCAAATTTTCCCTGATGACGACTTGATCGTTCGATCTATCCCAACTCCTGAAAGGTTCGACTACGACTTCCCGCATGTTTTCATGGCAGGACCAGACACTTTACCACAGACAGCACGTCCCTTGGTTGATGTCAATGCTTCATCATCGGCCACACTGACTTCTGAAGCTGGAAAGAAAGCAGCTCGCTCAAGAGCCCTCACAGCCCAGATCAAGCAGGCACTATCCGATCGGTTCGACGAGACCACCCGACAACTTTACGAAGAACACGAGCAAGCACTCACTGACATCCAGCACGTGGTCGAAGCCGAGCACAACGAAGCCCAGGTTCTAATTAACTCCGGTCTGGATGCCAACAACAGAGATCAACGAGAACGCTCCGAAGATGGCTGCACGCGTAACCGCGGCCAGCCCACCGACTCCAGGTATCGATCGCGCAGGGAGTCATCACGAAGAACACGCTCCCCGCCGCGTTCCCCGAAGAGGCACAGAAATCGATCGCGATCCCCCAGCAGACACACTCGCAAAGATCGAAACTATCACGACGGTCGACGTGATCATGGAAAGGCCCGCCAGATTGATCCCGTGTGGGAGGATCAACATCGCGACGGTTGACAGCGCTCTCACGACCGTGAAGACCATCGCCGCCGCCACAGCTGTCACGCCGACTACTCATCCGAAGATGAAGGCTTTATCCCTGGTATCATCACCGGCTGCCCCGCGCTCTCATCCAAATTACGAGGAGCACGGATACCCAAGCATGTACGTTCTAGCAAGAACTTAGAGTACAATGGAAAAGGGGACCCAAAATAGTTCCTGATCCGATTTACTCAAGACATCCTAACAACCGGGGGAGATACAACGTCAATGGCCAACCTTCTTCCTGTATGCCTTGTTGAGGACGCCGCCGCATGGATTTAGAACATACCCGAGGGCTCTATTCACAGTTGGGCGCAGTTCCAAGACATGTTCATTAAGAGTTTCTCTACAACTCGAGATGCCTCAACCCTGAGGTCTGAGTTCAAGCGTATCCGACAAGGACAGAATGAAGGCCTCCGCGACTTCGCCACCAGATTTAAGAGTAAGGTCAACATCGTCCCAGGACTCTCTTTCACTGAAGTATTCAAAACTTTCCAAGCCGCCGTCCGCGATGAGCGATGCCTGGACCACGTCTATACTGCCCAACCGCGCAATACCACAGAACTCATGGAGATTCTTCGAGTACGAGCAAATTATGAAGACCAACGCCTCCACAACATTGAAATCAACCGAGGCCTCCACAACTCAGATGACCGCGATAAACGGAAACGTTCCCCAGAGAACAACTCGAGACGCTCTCCTCGGGAAAGTCGGAGAGCAAGAAAGGGGAAGAGGTCACCCGATGCAGTACTCGCCGGTTTCCGCGACAAGGAAACATCAGATCGCTGAGACGATCGACAAAGCAAGTGGAAGACAAAGACCAAGAGAAACACAGCCGGTGAACTTTTGGATAAAAATTGGATACCAGAAGAAGAACGAACTTGACACAACTGGTGTAAGTACCATCGAAGTGGGTCCTATGGCCAATCACAGTGCCGTGAACTCCTCAAGCTACTCCAAGAAGAAGGCGGTGCGGAGGCGGCCAACAAACCAAAACCCCGGGTACAGGAGAACCCGGACAAGGAAGCCTACCCCGACGACGAAGATATCCATGTCAACAACATCCGCCAATGCAACGACGCTCACTAGCTCGCCGACACGCCCGACTTATGGCAAGTCGATGCTTGCATTGACCTTCAGACGAATCACATGTGGGGAGGTTCCACCACCTACGACTCCAAAAGACAGGCCAAGCAGATATCACGTGATGTTCTGGCGGTCCATCCACGTCCCGTACCTTCCAAGTTAAAGTGGGCAAAAACCCCAATCGTGTTCGATGTAACCGACTGCCCCGACAACTGCCCGTACCCGGGGCGATATCCTCTGATTGTGTCACCTCGGGTCCGCAACATTATGCTTCACAAAGTCTTGGTTGATGGAGGTAGCTCCTTCAGCCTTATTCCGATATCCACACTTAACAAGATGCAGGTCCCTCGTTCCGCGATCAAGCCCGTCATCAAGCGATTCTACGGGATTGTACCAGGCCTAAAGCATGACCCGATCAGACAAATTACGCTCCCTCTCACCTTCGAAACTCGGGACAATTTCCGTACAGAAGAGTGCGTTTTCGAGATCATCGACTTCGACATGGTCTACAACGCTATACTCGGGCGACCCCAGCTAGTCCAGTTCATGGCGATCACCCATTATGCATACTGTCGGCGGAATGGGGCCCAGGGTCCCCCGAACCACCGGTGGAGACCAACCAGAGGCCGCAGGGCGTGGCACGTGGCGGCTGGAACGGCGAGGGCCCCATTGACGTGGCAAGTGGGCTCGGTGGTCTAAGCCTGGGTGCTCGGGCCATGCAAGCCCTCCAAAGAGGGCCCCGGGCTCCCGAGGGTCCGAGGCCCAAGAATCGAGGAAACGCTCGGGGCTCCTTCCCCGAGCGTCCGGCGTCCCGCAGGGCGTGGGGCCCAGGGGAGTGCTCGGGGAAGTCCCCGAGCGAACCCCCTGGCGTTTTCCCCGAAAGGAGTCCCGAGCGGCTCTCCAGCGAGCGCTCCCCGAGCGGTCGCCCGGGAACAGTCCGGGACAGCTGGCGCCCCTCGGGCGCCGAGGGGATCGCTCGGGATTGGAGCGCTCGGGGGTCGCAGGGTCCCCCTGCGGGGCCCTCCTCCGGGCCCGCCGCTCCAGTGTGTTGGCTTCTCCGGCAAGCCTCACCCCCGGCAGAAGCATTTAATACCTGTCATTCGTGCATTAAATGCTAAGCCCTGTGCGGGCACGATATTGGTCAGGGCGGGTCCCATCCGCGCAGGGCAAATCCCTTTTTGCCATAGCCCCTGCCAGGGGATGGGTCCGTCTGACAGGTTTGTTGACCGGCCAGGCGCGCCGCCCCGCGCGCCCGCGTCGCTGTCAGCCCCTTTTGCCCCTTTGGGTCAAATCACCGCGCGCCCCGTGGCCCGCGTTTGGTCGCTGACACCGGGGCCCGGGAGCAGATGTGCCGCCAACTCGGTCAGAAGAGCACCGGTAAGTCCTCTCTCGCGGGGCCCGCTGGACATAAAGATGTCAGGGCCCCTATTCGAAGGCATGGCAGGGAGGCGTATGGCTCGAGGATCGGCGCAGCGCATTAGATAGAGGAATGGGCGTTTCCTTAGCACCCAAGTCACCCTTGGCCGCTGTGGTGAACCCCCGACTATATAAGGGGAGTTCCCAGGCCATGCAAAGGGTGGCTAATGGATAAGCATACGACTCTAGGTGAGATCGGTTGGTTCGAGGGTCTGAATCCAGATCCACAGATAGTACTTTTCATAGAACATCGTCAGTGGGCTCTAAGCCAGCCTCTTGTAAGGAAGAACACCCTTGTAACCTCCATAGAATCAATACAAACACACACACAAAAAGCAGGACGTAGGGTATTACACCTCCGGGTGGCCTGAACCTGGATAAATCCCTGTGTCTCTTGCGCCAAATATTATCTATCCCACGATCCGTCACCGGCTCATAAGAAGAACTCTATATCGCCCCCGGCCGAATCCCAAAGGGGGTCCAACCGGACCACCGCTAGAGGCGTCTACACGCCGACAGCTGGCGCGCCAGGTAGGGGGCGTCTAGAGTTTTTTCGAGCCTACCGCCATGGCGGATGCGGATCCTCGCCTGCCTACCGGAGAGGATGCGGATCCTCGCCTGCCTGCCGGGAAGGAAAAGGTAGATCTGTCCCCGTCACCTTCTGACTCGGATTCCCTCAGCGAGACCGGTGGCACACCGGGTGTCGATGCCTTTGAGTTGCGTCGTCGGCATCGGGCCTCTGGCGGTGCCGCCGAGTCTTCTCGGCGGCCGCCACCTCGTCGCCAGCTCAACTTCAACGATCCCGGGGAGGGGAGCGCGCTGCAAGCGGCGCATTTTCTCCTCCGGCATCCACCCGTCCCGGTGCAAGCCGCATCCCCTGTGGGCCCATGGCTCCAGGATCTCGCCAACCTGGTCGACACCGCCCGACGCGAGGCGGCGGCCAGGAGCCATCACACCTCCTCCGGGCGCGGCGGCGCCCGCGCCGTCCCCTCAGCGGCTTCGCCGCCGGCGCCACCACGACCGCCGCGCGCGCCTGTCGGTGGTCGGCGCGGCGGATCTCCACCCTCGGTCGCCTCCCCGGCCCGGGGGAATGTTCAAGATCTTCGCCACCGTCTCGGCAGGCGAGGAGAAGTCGAGGACGCGCGCACCGTCATCGAGCGCCAACGCGAGCGCGATAGGGTGGACGAGGGCCAATCCTCCTCCGGCCCTACCGCCGGCCGCGCGCGCGCTCTAGGGAGCGCCCCCGCGTCCAGCAAGGCGTTGAGGCCGGCACCCCCCGCTATGGAGCGGGTTGCCAGGCCTTCACTCCCGAACTTCGTCGCGTCACCTGGCCGAACAAGTTTCGGCCAGAGCTGCCGCAGAAGTATGATGGGTCCTTCCACCCCGAGGAGTTCCTCCAGATTTATCCCACCGCGGTGGAGGCCGCTGGAGGCGACGAGAAGGTCATGGCCAACTGGTTCCCGATGGCCCTGAAGGGTTCGGCCCGATCCTGGCTCATGAACCTTCCCTCAGGCTCCGTTACTTCTTGGGAGGACCTATGCCACCAGTTCGTGGCGAACTTCCAGGGCACTTTCGAGCGCCCTGGTACGGAGAGCGATCTCCACGCTCTCCGGCAGCGAAAAGGGGAAACGTTGCGGCACTTCATCCAACGTTTTAGCCAGGTACGCAACACCATCCCCAAGATATCTCACGAAGCCGTCATCGCCGCCTTCCGGCAGGGAGTCCGCGACGAAAAGATGCTTGAGAAGCTGGGCACACGGGAAGTCCGGTCCACCGCGGACTTGTTCGCTATCGCGGACAAGTGCGCTAAAGCGGCGGAAGCCCGTGCCTGGCACGACCCGCGCCCCGACCAATCAGCGGTCGACGGCGCTGGCCCTTCTCGCCCCGCTGGGAAGCGGGACAAGAAGGGTAAAAAGCGTAAGTCCGAGCCCGTCGCGGCGGCGGAGGCCAAGCCTCGTAAGCCCTCACGCGGCGGGCCGAACGGCGGCAAAAAGCCACCCCGGGCTCCCCAGCCGAGCTCGGGCCTGTGGTGTCCCATACACGAGACTGACCGGCACGACCTCTCTGAGTGCCGGTCGGTCAAGTTCCTCGCCGAGAGGAACAAGAAGCAGCGGGAGGAGCGCCGCGCCGAGGGCGGCGACAACCCCGGTGGGCAAGAAGAAGACCTCGGCTTCCAAGAGCCGGAAGCAGTGGCATGCATCAACGGGGGCGCTTTCACGCCCACTTCGCGCCGTCAGTTCAAGCTGTTGGCGCGTGAAGTGTGCTCGGCGACCCCAAGCTCCGAAGCATCCCGAGCACTCAAGTGGTCGGGGTCCCCGATCACCTTCGACTGCTCGGACCACCCAGGGAGCATCTCCGGCGTGGGCCGTTTCCCGCTCGTGGTCTCCCCCACCATCTGCAACATTAAGGTAACCCGCATGCTGATCGACGGGGGCGCAGGGCTTAATCTCCTGTCCCCCGAGGTGTTTGGCAAGATGCAGGTACCCCGTGGGGACCTAAAGGCGACGCTGCCGTTCTACGGCGTCTCCCCCGGCCTCACCATGCCTTTGGGCCAGGTGTCCTTGATGGTCACTTTCGGCACCAAGGGCAACCATCGGACCGAAAACATCGTCTTCGACGTTTCCGAGTTCGAGCTACCCTACAACGGCATATTGGGGCGGCCGGCGCTCGCCAAGTTCATGATGGCTTGCCACTACGCTTACCTAACGATCAAAATGCCAGGCCCCAACGGCACCATCACCGTGCCGGCCGACATCCAGGGCTCCGTCGCTTGTGCCGAGCAACTTTTCTCCAAGGTTGCTGCAGCCTTCGACGACGTCCCCGAGCTCCCCGAGTCCTCGGGTCCGCCCCCGACCAAGGCCAGAGTCACTGCCGATGACTCTGTCCCTGTTAAGGAGGTGGCCCTGGGGGAAGACGCGTCTAAGACCGTCAAGATCGGCGGCCGCCTGGCCGCCAAATAGGAAGGCGCGCTCATCACTTTCCTCCGGGCAAACGCTGACGTGTTTGCATGGCAACCGTCCGACATGCCCGGGGTTCCTAGGGAAGTGACTGAGCATCGTCTCGCCGTGCGTCCCGACGCTCGGCCCATTCGGCAAAAGGTGCGCCGTCAAGCACCAGAACGACAGGAGTTCGTCCGGGACGAAGTCAGCAGGCTCCTCGCAGCTGGCTTCATCCGGGAAGTCCTCCACCCCGAATGGCTCGCCAACCCGGTGGTCGTCCCCAAGCCCAACGGCAAGCTGAGGATGTGCGTGGAATGGGGCCCAGGGTCCCCCGAACCGCCGGTGGAGACCAACCAGAGGCCGCAGGGCGTGGCACGTGGTGGCTGGAACGGCGAGGGCCCCATTGACGTGGCAAGTGGGCCCGGTGGTCTAAGCCTGGGTGCTCGGGCCATGCAAGCCCTCCAAAGAGGGCCCCGGGCTCCCGAGGGTCCGAGGCCCAAGAATCGAGGAAACGCTCGGGGCTCCTTCCCCGAGCGTCCGGCGTCCCGCAGGGCGTGGGGCCCAGGGGAGTGCTCGGGGAAGTCCCCGAGCGAACCCCCTGGCGTTTTCCCCGAAAGGAGTCCCGAGCGGCTCTCCAGCGAGCGCTCAGGGTCGCCCGGGAACAGTCCGGGACAGCTGGCGCCCCTCGGGCACCGAGGGGATCGCTCAGGATTGGAGCGCTCGGGGGTCGCAGGGTCCCCCTGCGGGGCCCTCCTCCGGGCCCGCCGCTCCAGTGTGTTGGCTTCTCCGGCAAGCCTCACCCCCGGCAGAAGCATTTAATACCTGTCATTCGTGCATTAAATGCTAAGCCCTGTGCGGGCACGATATTGGTCAGGGCGGGTCCCATCCGCGCAGGGCAAATCCCTTTTTGCCATAGCCCCTGCCAGGGGATGGGTCCGTCTGACAGGTTTGTTGACCGGCCAGGCGCGCCGCCCCGCGCGCCCGCGTCGCTGTCGGCCCCTTTTGCCCCTTTGGGTCAAATCACCGCGCGCCCCGTGGCCCGCGTTTGGTCGCTGACACCGGGGCCCGGGAGCAGATGTGCCGCCAACTCGGTCAGAAGAGCACCGGTAAGTCCTCTCTCGCGGGGCCCGCTGGACATAAAGATGTCAGGGCCCCTGTTCGAAGGCATGGCAGGGAGGCGTGTGGCTCGAGGATCGGCGCAGCGCATTAGATAGAGGAATGGGCGTTTCCTTAGCACCCAAGTCACCCTTGGCCGCTGTGGTGAACCCCCGACTATATAAGGGGAGTTCCCTGGCCATGCAAAGGGTGGGCTAATGGAAAAAGCATACAACTCTAGGTGAGATCGGTTGGTTGGATTCCTGAATCCAGATCCACAGATAGTACTTTTCATAGAACATCTTCAGTGGGCTCTAAGCCAGCCTCTTGTAAGGAAGAACACCCTTGTAACCTCCGTAGAATCAATACAAACACACACAAAAAGCAGGACGTAGGGTATTACACCTCCGGGTGGCCTGAACCTGGATAAATCCCTGTGTCTCTTGCGCCAAATATTATCAATCCCACGATCCGTCACCGGCTCATAAGAAGAACTCTATATCGCCCCCGGCCGAATCCCAAAGGGGGTCCAACCGGACCACCGCTAGAGGCGTCTACACGCCGACACATACCCTATAATGAAGATTCCTGCTGCACACGGAGTTATTACAGTTAAGGGATCACTTCCCTCCACAGTTGAATGCGACATGCAGAATTACGGCATCAGTGCTCGACAAGACGATGAGGCACCTAGTACTTCCCAGCTCACACGTGACAACTCGGGACCGACCAAATCGAAGCCCAAATTATCAGTACAGCCGCACAGCGAAATAAAGTGAATTCCGCTCCGTGAGGATGAACCCGAGAAGACAGTGAAGATCGGGTCCACCCTCGACCCGAAATACGAACTCGCGCTCACCACCTTCCTCCGAGCAAACCCAGATGTCTTTGCCTGGAAGGCGTCTGACATGCCTGGGATCCCAAGGGAGGTGGCTGAGCACAAACGACATTGACCCGGCAATCAAGCCGGTCAAACAGAAACTTCGAAGATTTAGTCCCGAGCAACGCAAAGTCATCGAGAGGGAACTCAAGAAGCTCATGGACGCCGACTTCATCGAACCAATCAAGTACCCGACATGGCTGGCCAACCCGGTACTAGCCAGAAAAGAAAATTGTCAAATGCGCATGTGCATCACCTACACGGACCTCAACAAAGCTTGCCCAAAGGATAACTTCCCATTACCTCGGATTGATCAAATCGTGGATTCGACTTCAGGATGCACCTACCTCTGTCTACTCGACGCATATTCGGGTTATCATCAAATCCGCATGAGGGAATCTGATATTCCCCACACGGGCTTTATTACCCCTTATAGCACCTTTTGTTACAAAACAATGCCATTTGGACTGAAGAATGCTGGATGTACTTACCAGCGGACTATGCAAACAGCTTTCGCAGCACAAATCCGGAGAAACATGGAAGTCTACATCGACGACTTGGTCATCAAATCAAGGGGAGAAAACGACCTCATCGCTGACTTATCAGAGACTTTCGACAACCTGCGCACCAACAAAATTATGCTCAACCCAGAAAAATGTGTCTTCGGCGTCGAAGCAAGCAAAATCTTAGGCTTCATGGTCTCGCACCGGGGCATCGAAGCCAACCCGAAGAAGATTGAAGCCATCCTCAGTATGAAGTCACCTATCAACACAAATCAAGTTCAGAAACTCGCCGGCTCAATGGTCGCTTTAAGCAGATTCATCTCTCGTTTAGGAGACAAAGGACTCCCCTTCTTCAAGCTATTACGCCAGCATCAAGGCTTCACATGGACAGAAGAAGCAGAGAAGACCTTCCAGGCACTCAAAGCATACCTGACCAATCCTGCAGTACTAGTCCCTCCAGAACCTGATGAAACGCTACTGCTCTATATAGCCTGCGGTCCCCGAGCAGTCAGCGCAGTCCTCGTAGTCGAAAGGGAAGAAGTCGACAAAATTGAGAAAGTACAGAGACCCGTTTACTACATCAGTGAAATATTACACGGACCAAAGGAATGGTACCCGGACGCCCAGAAGCTCCTCTACACTGTACTCTTTGCCTCCCGCAAATTAAAGCACTACTTCCAAGCCCACAAGATAATTGTTCCGTCCATCTGCCCACTTGGCCCCATCACCAGAAACAGGGAGATTACCGGCCGCATCGCTCAATGGGATGTCCGAGTTGGGAGCGTTTAACGTCGAGTTCATACCTCACACCGCCATCAAGTCTCAGGCCCTCGCAGATTTCGTCGTCGAATGGACGGACCCAGAACCCGAACCAACAGACAACGATTATGCAAGTAAGGTCTGGACATTATATTTTGATGGATCTCTTACCATCATAGGCTCGGGGGCTGGCATCATCATCACCGCGCCAACAGGGGAAATCCTCCAATACGCCATCCGGCTACACTTCCGGGCCACCAACAACGAAACAGAGTACGAAGGTCTCCTTGCCGGACTCCGACTTACCGCAGCTCTTGGTATCCGTTACCTAACAGTAAAAGGCGACTCACAACTCGTCGTCCGACAAGCCAGCAAAGACTACCAGGCAATTAATCCAACAATGGCAGCCTACTTAGCAGAAGTATGGAATTGGGAGAAAAAATTCACCGGCCTGAAATTCCACTACATACCCAGACGGGACAACTACATCGCCAACGCCTTGGCCCAAGTCGCCTCAAGTGATCGTCCCCCCCCACCCGGCGTCTTCATCGAACAACTCTCCAAACCATCAGTTAAAATCATGATAGACAAAGAAAGTACTCCCACCTCCTGCGACACTTATGAGCAAAAGGGACGTTTCAGCTCGACGCCCCCAAAGGGATTGCGGGCGAAGTCATCGCCCAACTCGATGCGTGCACGGATTGGAGGGAGCCCGTCCGTCAGTACCTACTCAACCGACTCAAACCTGAAGAAGAAGAACAAGCCGAGAAAATCTCCCGCAAAGCCATGCAGTACACAATAATTGACGACACCTTATACCGCAAAGGAGCCCTCGGTGTACTCATGAAATGCATACCAATCAATGAAGGCAAGCAGCTACTCGAGGAAATCCACAGTGGGCTCTATGGTGCCCACTCCGCATATCGCACCCTAGTCGGCAAGGCGTTCGACAAGGATTTTATTGGCCGACTGCGCTGCACGACACGGCCAACTTGGTCCAAAAGTGCAAGGCCTGTCAGTTCCATAGACGGAAGACCCATCAGCCAGCCCAAACTCTTCAAACAATACCATTGTCATGGCCCTTCTCGACCTAGGGGCTGGATCTCCTCGGACCCTTTCTCGCCGGACGCGGAGGTCACAAGTTCCTGATAGTCGCCATTGACACGTTCACCAAATGGATCGAGGCATAATCACTCTCCAGCACCACTACAGTAGCAGCACAATGATTCATGCAGCGGAACATCTTTACGCGCTTCGGAGTACCTAGCCGTATAATTACCGACAACGGACCTCAATTTGCAGCCGCCGACTTCATCGCTTACTGTGAATCCTACGGCGCCACCGTCTGCTACGCCTCCGTAGCTCATCCACAAAGCAACGACCAAGTCGAAAGCGCTAACGGCCTCATACTCGACGGGATCAAGAAACAAGTATATGACACGCTACAACGCCACGCCAAGTCTTGGGTAACCGAGTTGCCCAACGTTCTCTGGGCGCATCGAACTACAGCCAGCCGAGCCACCGGAGCAACCCCATTTTCCCTCGTTTATGGGGCCGAGGCGGTACTTCCAAGTGAGATCCGCTTGAAGTCCCCCCAGATCGAACAACACTCCGAAGACGAAGCGGCTACACATCGAATCAACGATCTCAACTTCCTTGAAGAAACTTGCGACTGTGCATACGTGCGGGCGGCCAAATATCAACAGGACTTACGCCGGTACCACGAGCGCAATATCAAGCATCGACACCTGGAAGTCGGCGATCTCGTCCTACGATTGGTCCAGTCCACCCAGCATAGAAACAAATTATCTCCCAAATGGGAAGGACCCTACACCATCGTCGCCAACCCATGACCAGGCGCCTTCAGACTCACCGACAACGGCTCCATTCTATGCAATACATGGAACGTCGATCAACTCTCCAAGTACTATGTTTAAAGCTTCCCGGGAGCTATAACCCGGATGACTCAACTATTTTATCCCGTAACTCTATGGAAAAAGTATTTATACTTATAGCCTCTCGGCCTTCATCATATTGCTACTTGAAACGGGTACTCAAACACCTCTAACATGCTTCTCTGACAGCTCGGGGGCTGGCACCCACACGAGTACACACCTCGTCACAGCACACAAGCGTAAAACAACTCAGGGCACAGCACGAACATGAGCTCGCGACTCGTTCTACCTCCTAGAGTTTGGTCGCCGTATAACCGCCTCGTATGCACTTGGGGGCTGGTACGCACACGGGTTCGTGCCCCATGTCGCCACCCCGGGTCCGGTCAGCTGTCCATATGCATCGCCACGACATCAAGGGACTAGCTCCCACATGGGTTCCTCAACTTCCAGTTGTTCCCCCGATTTTGGCACACAGGCATCACGCCCGATATTCACTCGGAGGCTAGGAAGAGCACGAGTTTCCACAACTCAACTCTCCGCCCCGGGTACGGTGGCATTAACGCCTTGCATAGAAGGGCGAGTAAACCGACGTTTCTTAACTCGGATCGCCCCTTCAAATGCAATGGCGGACAGCAACCTTGCATCTGCGCGGGGCTAGGCATGGCACGAGTTTCTCAATTCGTTTCGCCTCCCTGACTACGGCAACCTACCCCGAGGTTCGAGTGCACACCGATGCACGCACTGACTTCTACTACAGCGAAGTTTTTTCAGACTGTTCATTCGAGTTCTTGCTAACTCGCACAAACAGTCGAGGGCAACTACAGCGAAGTTTTTTCAGACTGTACATCCGAGTTCCTGCTAACTCGCACAAACAGTCGAGGGCTACTACAGCGAAGTTTTTACAGACTGTTCATCTGAGTTCCTGCTAACTCGTACAAACAGTCGAGGGCTACTACAGCGAAGTTTTTTCAGACCGTTCATCTAAGTTCCTGCTAACTCGCACAAACAGTCGAGGGCTACTACAGCGAAGTTTTTTTAGACTGTTCATCTGAGTTCCTGCTAAACTTGCACAAATAGTCGGGGGCTCGGAGACATATAATCACAAACCAACACAGGACCTTATGACATCAAAGCATAAGATGAACAGAACAAGCACAAATACTAGATGGCATAACTGAAGAGTTCAATACATCACCAAAAGGAAATACAGCCAAAAAAGAGGACAAGTCTAATCCTCCTACCCGGATACATCAGCTCCCTCACTATCCTCGGACACAGTGGGGACACCTTCAACCGCCTCGAACCCGGATTCATTAAGGAACTTGTCTACTGACTCACGCTAGTACTCGATCCGTGAATCTTCCGCTCCAGGTTGTGGGGGTTCGCCAAGATCAAACTCCAGAAGGTTCGAAGGAAGCTCTGGCGCCAAGTCCTTGGCCAGTGCCAAAGCATAAGATATGGCCACATTGGCCATACTCTTCGCCCGCACAGAGGCGTCCTCCTTGACGAAGCTCACAAAATCGCCCAGGCGCGCCTGGAACTCAGTCACCGCCCTCGGCAAGTCATTCGAAGAAAAATAAGTGAAATCAGGACGGCCAGGGAACTTCAAGTCCGCCATAATTCTGTCAAGGAGGGAGCACGCGTCCATGGCCACCTGGGATTGCACCTGCAAATGTTCACGGGAAAGCTCCGCATTCTTCTTCACCCCGTCGAGTTCGTCGCGGACTAGCCGATGAAGATCGGTCGCTGACTTAGCCGCCGCAGCAGCCGTTTCAGCATGGATTGAGACCGAGTCCAGCTGCTCCCTAAACTCAACGTTGGCTACTCGCAGCTCTTCAAGCTCTTCGACCTACTTGACCTAAGCTTTGGCCTCTTCAACTCAGCGATTGGCCACGGACAACTGGAGCCCCAACTCGGCGTTGGACGCCTGCAGCCGCGCGACCTCCTCTTCGCTCGTGCGAAGTCGGCCAAGGAGGGTCTCTTCTCGAGCGGCCGCCGCATGAGTCGTGCATTGTCACAAGACATGAAGCAAAACAAACACTCAGAAAGAGCGACTGCACAAGCCAAATCATCAGAAGCTAAGGAAGGGTTCACTCACCTTCATCCAAGTTAAAGCGTAGTCAATATACGTTTGGTATTCGGTACGAGGCAAAGGACGCCTCAACTCGCCATCATCAGATTCCGGGACGGCTTCCGAACCGGCAAGGCCGGGTTCCCTCACACCAGCGACTGTAGTCGCCAAATCCCGAGGCGCTCCCACGGATGGGCCGACGCCGGAGGACCCAGCGCCAATCTCCAAGCTCCCCGCGACGCCGCCACTTTCCTCCTCCGGAATCACAAAAAGCTCCTGACACTCAGGGAGGAAACTCGACGAGGAAGCAGGAGGAACAAACGCAGATCTAGAAAAGGTCCAGGACTTAGAATCCAAACGAAATGTCGAGAAGGTAGAAGAAATTCAAGTCGAAAGAGAAACCTACGTCGAGGCGGGGGGGAGGGGGGTTCGCCCTTTTCGTCGGTCTCTGTGGAACCGAGGAACTCGAAGGCCGCTTAAGGGCGTAGCGCTGCCGAGTACAACAGGAGCCAAGGTCAAAAAACTTGAAGAAAATCAACTCAACGCTCACGTCCCTCGAATAGCAGAGCGAGAAGACATACCAGGGCGGCCCGGCCTGTCCCGCTCGACGTCCCAACCGACTTCTTGCCCTTACACAGCAGGGGCCTCCAGGGCATGACGACTCCTCGACAAAGACCTCGGCGCCTTCCCAGGGACCGAGTCCCATGTAGGGGCGCTGTGTGCGGGCCAGAAAAAGCTAAGCATCATTACAATCAGCCACCTGAAGACCAGAAGTGCGCAATTAGAGGAACATGGAAAGGAAGCACTCACCGAGGTGAGCACGGCCCGGGCCGTTTCTTCTTGATAGGCAAGGGAGATAATCTCCAGATGAGCTCGGGACTCCCAAGGAGAAACTCAAGCGCCATCCTCACCCCATTCGGCCTTGAAGAGATCGTCAACTCGACTCCGGACTTCAGCTAAATCAAAGAAGCATAAGAGTCGCCGAGTAAGAAATCGTCGACAAACAACTCAGATCGTCAAAAGTGAAGAGACTAAGGAACGTACCGTCATTAGCCAGCATAAGGCCGACTTCATCCGACCACCTGGGTATCCCTCAAGCTCCCAACGGCGCAATGCGGCGAGTGATGAAGTCGCCCACTACGTGCACCGCCGTCAAACCATCTCGACGAAGCTCGTAAATGCGATTCCTCACAGCTCAGGACCTCCGAGTAAGTCGGGGACGATCCCTCCACAGGTCACGTGGGGTCGGAACGTCGCAGCGGGTCATCGAGTCGTGCGTCGACCGATTGCAGAAAGCCCAATTGGAGGCCCACTTCCCCCACGAATCCTTCGGGGGAAAATGGGATGTACCTCGCCTTGACGTCGTCCCGGAGAGAAAAACGGCAAGAACTGTAGGCTTTGCCCACCGGCGACACTTTGAGAGTGTAAAAATACCGGAATGACTCGACATCCGACATCGTTCCGATGAAGGCCTCGCATAGATGAGCAAACACGGCGAGGAAAAATATCGAGTTGGGAGGGAGGTTTACCAACTCGATCTCGAAGAAGGACAGTGCGTCTCGCAGGAACTCGGACATCGGGAGTCCGAGCCTGCACTTGAAGAAGTCGAGGAAGACCACCAGGTCCTCCTCCTGGGAGAACGGCTGGGACCGGTCCGCCGGAGCGCGAAACGCCACCGAATCGGGCAGTTCTCCGTCACGCACCATGCGTGAAAGGTCCTCCGGGGAGACACGCGAGACGGGTAACCCGGCGATCACCGGACTGGGACTCACGCCGCCGCCCACGACCGACAATGGCGCCGACGACACGGCCGCCTCCGGGACCTCCGGAGCCTTGCCGCGGGATGGATCCCTGGTCACTTCCGCAGCCGATGAAACTTCGCCCACCGGTACCTCGGCGGACCCCTCAACGGCTCCCTCCGCCACCGGCCTCGACTCCGCCAACGACATTTCGCAAAAGGATGACACCACACGAACACCACGGTGCTCGGATGCTCGATGACGGATCTGGTTTTGCAGAAGACTACCGCAGGCAAGAGCAAAAGCAAGACGAAGAAGCAGAGCACGGCGGAGAAGATGAAAGCGAAAGCGGTGGAGAACGAGAAAGAAAGTATTATTATAAGGCCCCCTGTCCCGGCATTTAAAGCGCACTACGCCGAAAAGATCGCAACCTTCTTGACATTTCGACGCATCACGCCTAGAAAATCGTGACCGTCCCGAGGTGTGACAAGATCACTCTGACAACACGCAAAGCGGAAATCATGACATCACCATCCGTAATTTTCGCCGGACAGGTTCAGACTACGAAAGCGGACTAAGCTTGCCGAGTTCTGCAACTCGGAAAGACCGAATATAACATTCCGAGTTCCGCAAGTACTACCACCATGGGCTCGTGGCCAGGCCCACGAGTTCATCACTGGGCCTCCATGGAGGAGCTGTGGCCCGAAGGCCTGATTCAAAGGAGGCGTGGACCGCAAGTCAACACATCCTTATCAAGATAAAGAAGCAACGTTTGACACGTCACTAAGAAGGAGTCCAACTCGTGTACTGCGGGGACTCGGGTTATGGTAACAAGGAATCCGACTCGTGTACTAAGAGGACTCTTATGACGAGGTTATCGCCTTATTTCACCTATATAAGGAGTACTAGCCCCTCCAGGAGGGGACAAGCTTAATTGGATCGAAGAGTCCTAGTCGCCTAGTCGCCTTTAAGATCCTTAGCCCTAGCACCAACCTCGCCGAGTTCCCTACTCGTCGAGTTCCCCTTTGTAAGCCATACTCACCGAGTTCTCCCTATACCTCATATTACCTATCAATCCAATTAAAGCAGGACGTAGGGTTATTACCCAACTCAGGGGCCTGAACCTGGGTATATCGGTGTCGAAGTACCAAGCTGACCTGAGTTTCCGTCCCACTACCGTACAAATACATGATGTACGAGTACCCCGTATAACATACATCGACATATCACATCCGATAGATCATCATTACTATATCTAAATAGACAGCTCAGTATAATGACTAGTGGGTCAGCTCGCGATCTGAACTTTTATTTCCTGTAATGATAATACGCACAGATAAACAAAAAAAGATAATTAAAAACGCTGCACGGGACATCAGGTAGTTTTACTAATTTAGAAGCCCACGGTCTCCTTTCCCTCTCTCTCTCCAATCTTTTTCAATCTTTCCCTGTCAGTCTTTTTTCCTGATCTCCATCTGCGGTGGTGATTGATGGCAGCCAGAGCGCGCCAAAGAGGAGGCGCTGCGGAAACCCAGAGGCGTCGTGACCAAGGTTGCGCGGTGGACGGCGACTCGTGCTCGTACGAGCTCGATAGCAGCCGTGTCGGTTTTTTTGACGGTCGCCGTTGTTTCATCTTCCCGTGTGCACGTCCGAGTTTGCACCCACGCGTGGCGCCTTGCGGCCAAAAGTCGCCTGTGGTGTGTGCCCTGTGCCCCTGTGAGAGCAACAGCAACCGCACCTTACTGGGCGCTGAAATGGCGTTGCCAAGTGCCAATTAACCTGCCATTCGGATGCGGCACGGCTCGGCGCGGCGGGATTACGTGATGCATCTACTAGAAGCGCGACCCGGCGCCGTGGAAAAAAGCGCGGGTGGTTCCGCGCCGCTGGGTCGGGACTTTGGCTGCACTTTTCTGACCTGCGCGCGGCCGATGGAGCTGCTGCTGCGCAGGCACGTATCCTGCCGATGGCTGTGCTTTTGGTCAGTTTCGGTTTCTGTTGTGCAATCGCTTTTTCTCCGGTTTCGTAATTCTGCGAATTGGGAGCACATAGGGATTGAATGGGCGCAATTAATGATGGAAAAATACGCATACAACGATGTTCTAGAAAGGCTACGAATGGTAAACTTGGAATACGACCACTAACGCATCTTTACTTAAGGAATTAGCATCATCTCGAGCTTGGGATGGGATGAAATTCTGGTTCCTTGCCTTGCAAGAGTGGTAAACTTGCCACAGCTGACCACGAATTAGAAATCCAACACCCAAGTCAACGCCTGCCGAATGCCACAGACGGAATCTTGTTACTGGCTTCCATCACCCAGCTAAGTTCAGGTTACTTGTTTTGACTAAACAGAGGGATCAGCATTAGGGGCTCACGCAGAGTCCACCTAAGCGCTGAGGTTAGCGCCCGGCGATTAGGCCCCAATGCACCATCAAGCTTCATCCGCCCGAGCTTTCAGGTGGGAAAAACCGTTGAGATTGGGCCCGGAAAAGGGGAAACAGAAGAGGGAAGCAAGATTGACATCTCATAGATTAAGGGAACGTGAATTCAGCTTCTAGAAAAGGCCAGGGGAAGTAGGCAAGAACGCACTAAGCGTCACTTGGTGTTAATTAATCTCGCCGGACACGCGTGGTTCCTGTGAGCCCAGGCGCTGAAGAAAATCTGAGAGGATTCCCATGGTTTCTCCAACTTTTCTTTGACTTCTCATCGTCTACCGAGACCAAACAACTGAAATGCGCGCAAAGAAATGCCAGATTGCCAGTATATGTGGTGTGTTTAGATCGATGGGTTTAAATATTTAAATTCGCAGCAACAGCAGTGTAGTAATTTACTGCAAGACGCCAATTTGTTCGAATTTATCGGTCTTATGACGAGATAATTAAGTCTTGTAATTCAAGTTTTTCTTTTGAGGAAAATCTTAGTTCAAGTTTATTTTGCAAAGAAAACCACAAAGATAAAGGTCAACCATGAAGTCGAGAAACGGAGCTTAATATGCACCTTGGGCCACATGAGCACAAAAATAGTGTTATTGAAGGAGCTGAGAGCTAATTAATTAATCCAGACCAGGTTTGCAGAGTCCCGAACCTGTGCAGCTTCTGGAGTCCTGGTGCTTTTCTCTGCCTTTCACGATGAAACTTCATCCAGGTTCAAGTTCAGAACTTTCGTGATCTGATAAGATCTAAAGGGCTGATCGAGGACTAAGCTAGCTAGCTCTGGTTGGCCAGATATGTCTCGCTGATCATGCATTCATGCATGGCGCTCGTCAGTTCTGACCGTCACACGTGAGCCGGCCTCGTGTCGTTTTAATTCAGGATTTTATCGAAAATACTCGTATGTATACTATGTTGCTCTAGAATGTTGACGAAGTGGGATTATAGGAACGTTGTGCTGTCATAGCCTTTAAATGTTCAATCGTTGATAGCCTGGCGTGCATGCTAATTAACCGAGGGAAAAAACATATATCTGGATCCGGTTGGCTTTTGCAGATAACACCAACCCAGGCTTCCTATGGGCTATGGTGTATCTGCTTTTGGTATTATTGGGCCTAGAGTAGTAGCCAAAATGGGCTCAACAAAATCACGCTAAGAAAAGAAACACAAGCCCACGCAACGAAGTAGCAGCTTTCCCTGCAGACGCGGTCGTCGTCCGCCGTGCCCCGCGCGGTGCCCGCCTGCGCGACGCCGCGGCCGGCCCGAGCTGCCGCGCGACACGTCGCGGGCATCCCGAGCAGCAGCCTGACGAGGCCTACGTGCGTAGGCAGTTAGCCACTACGTACAGCGGCATGCATGTAAGCAGCTAGCTAGCTGCTGCCTGTTATAGCTGTACTGTTACCATACCGGTGCATGGATGGATTGACTGATCCAGTCAGAAATCGACGCACGATGCATCAGCCCGCGCGTCCTGGCAAGCACACACGCAGCCCAACGCGTCGCATCTCATCTCATACGTGACCGTGCGTGATGATGATACACGTATGGTCCCGGCGAGCTAACCCGAAAGAGACGATGTATCATGTATGCATGCCCTCCATCAATCTCCCCTCTTGTTGCGATGCATGGCAGGGTGCCAGTCCGGCATGCCGACATGCACTCCATCCACTCTGATCTCTGAATCTCTGATCAGCTAAGCTACGTTAAAGCCAAGCTTCTGCTGCGAGCTGCGCGGCCAGTGCATCATGCGGGGCTCAGCATGCAAAGTTGCGGACGGACATAATAATGGTCAGGGATCGACATATGTAGATCAATGCAGGCTGGACGACGATCGCTGATCCATCTCCAGAGATGAGGTAGTCCCCTGCTGCATCCTGCATGCATGTACATGTCTTGGCCTGCCTCGGCCGGCCAGTTTAGTGTTGAGATCAACCACCACCATCTATCCCTGCATGCATTCATGCTCATTTTTAATGATGCAGTGGTGCAACCGATGATATGTGGTCAGTGGTCCTCTATCTCCTCTTCCGAGAAGCGAAGTGGTAACACGAGAAATTAATGCAGAGAACAGAGATGGTCTCATCATCGTTAATTAGCACCATGATGATTGATTAACAAACTAAGATGAGGTCTTGACTGCATCAGTGGTGAAATTACCAAATGGGGGGGCAGCTAGTGTGTGAAACAATTCTTAAGTCTAGGTCAATTTTTGCGACCATGGTTTTGTATAAAAATTGATGGTCATGTGTTTTTTATTTCTATTTTGCGAGCGATGACCATATGATTTAGTTATGTTGATCTAAAAGATAAAAGATGTGAGACATATGCCTAAGAAAATTTCAATCGCCAGAAAGGAATATGTACAACAACGTACGGCTCTAAGTTGACAAGGCCCCATCTAGCCGGTTAGCTCGTTAACTTTCACTTTCCCAGTCAAGAAACCAAGGCCACTCTGGTTACAAACATTTTTTAGATAAAGCAAGACTTTTATTACTCCTTGCATCTGCAACAAGAGCATATGTACCACAAGAGTATCTCGTAGTCTTTACATTGTTACATAATGAAAAGATTGTAGGTGCCGACTAGAGAAGGGTGA